>VCJJ01000296.1:0-10477 GCA_024139415.1 Backusella tarrabulga | reverse complement strand
GGGGGAAAAAAAAAAAAAAAAAAAAAAAAAAAAAAAGGAGATTTAGGAGGAAAAAAGTGGGAGAGACAATATATAAAAGATAAGAGGAGTGATAGTTGATTTAAAATAACATAGATGTCCGAAAACATGCCAATCCTCACACCACCATTGTGCTGGTTGGTAATAAGTGTGATCTGGAAGGTCGCCAAAGACAGGTGACCCGAGAAGAAGGAGAGAAATTCGCTAGAGAAAATGATATCCCACTGTTTATTGAAACATCTGCCAAGTCGGCAGAGAATGTAGAGGAAGTGTTTGCAAGAACGGCAGAAGATGTGTATGAAAAGATCAAGTCTGGTGTATTCTCACCCAACGAGGTAATAATGAAATATTAGAATGGAGAGAGACACGATATTAAGGCTTTTTTATTACAAGACGTCGGGTATTCGATTAGGACAAACACAAAGTGCCTTGGCAGATGAGACACAAGGAGGATGCTGTTAACATTATATTCGTGAATTCATTAATAGTAATAGTAATAATAATAATAATAATAATATCCCCCCCCCATGATCGATCATATTTTTGTTCTACATTTCGAACTTGTTTTTCACTCGAAATAGTGTTTCGCTAATCATCAACTTGATACCATCCTTGTAATTCATGTTGGTTGCCATTTCAACCAAATCCTTGATATTTAAATGTCCTGTCGTCTTGAGTAGAGTTTAATATACAGAATGAATGGATAATCCATCGTTCTTACCTTTGCACCCAATATCCTCGGTCCATCACCAACAGAGATGATGAGCTGTATATCATAAGGAAGTGCATACATCACCTTTAATTCTCCATTTGACTCAACAATGTCCTCTATTCCAGCAGTGGAACTAAATATGTCTGTATACTTTTTATATCTAAAATATATTATAAATACACTGTTTATCTATATTCCTCTTCTTTTTCTTACTCCTGGCATTCCTCCTCTTTTGCCTTATCTGCCACTTGATAAGAATTGGATGCCACTTGAGCATCTTGTGAATACATTTCTCGCTTTGCCTCCAAAGTCACTACCTCGAGCCGCAATTCCTTTTCCTTGGCATCTTTATTATCGCATGCGTCACTCACTTGATCGTGTAAGCTTGCCAATGTTGCAAATGCCTCAGTCGCTTGTTTAAGTTGTTGCTTTGCTTCACTGGCTGTGTATTCCAACGTGTGTGAACATGTTTCATTGACTTGCTTTATCTTGGCTTCCTTTTTTGCCATTGTTATTCTCTTTGTATTACATCTTTTATTCTAGTAGTTGTTTGTTTACCATTCTCTTCATGTCTTTATCCAATTCTTCCACTTCTTGTTGGCTGGAAAGAATGACGTTTTTATCTGATTGCATTTTTTTTTTATAAGTTGCCTTTCTTTTTAATTGTGATCTATATATTCACCTGCTTCCAGCAATGCCACAGAAGCATTGATATTATGTTGAAATTCTTGCATATTTTGTTGGTATTTCTTGACGTTATTAAGCTGACGTGCTCTCTCCAGTTCTAAGTGGCTCAATATTAACACGCTGTCTTGTCTTTGTTGTGCTTATATGTGCTTACTAGCAGCATTCATGTCTTTGCCATGGAAATCATCTAGTGCGTTGTGGATAATGTCTCTTTGGAAGTTGTTTAGTGTTTGACTCATTACAAGTAAATTGTACTGCTGAACAAGGTAATCCTAACAAGAATAACACCATGTTAGGCAAAATCAGCTACATGCAAAGTCGATTGTATTCCATACTTGATATTCCGTAAGCTCTAGGTCCAGTTCTTTTGGATGAGTAGGCAGATCCACATTGTCGAATAGATCAGTTACTTTTTTGAGTGCCTGGTTGGCTTGTAAAAGTCTTGCGTGATTTAATAGCAAATATATATATATATATATATATATAAAATACAAGTGTGCTTTGCTTACTGTTGTGTTTCAGAGGACATGGTTTTTACAACAAGAGAAAAGAAGAATGAGAGAATATTAGTTTAAACCCGTATTTTTATAAATCAATTTTGTGACAACATTTTTATCCAAGTCCAAGTGTAACATTTTCATTTTTGTAAAAAATCATATTTATTTAAAATAACAAGATTTGAGAAGAGGCAAAGGAGAAATGTTATTTAGACAACGGTACCAGAGGCAGAGGCAATACGGGGCCACAAATCAGCACATTCCTTAGCGACGGGACCGGTGATGGCGGAACCCTTCATTTCACCCTTGGGGTTGACAATGACACCAGCGTTATCCTCAAAGTAGAGGAAGACACCGTCTCTACGGCGCCAAGCCTTACGCTGACGAATGACAACACCAGCCATAACTAGATAAAAAGGCGTCCATCTTAGTACATGCACTTATTATACGCATAATATACTTTTTGATTTCAACTTACCCTTCTTTCTCAATTCAGGCTTACCCTTCTTGACAGAGCAGACAAACATGTCACCACAACCAGCAGCAGGGAGTCTGTTAAGGCGACCCTTGATGTTGCGGACGGCAATGACGTACAAGTTCTTGGCGCCAGAGTTATCGGCACAGTTCATGACGGCACCAACGGGCAAACCGAGAGTCATACGGTACTTAGTTCCGGAAACGCTAACTACGTTATATATCAGTCTCTATACATAAAAAAACGAGCACTTCTTTTTCTATCTTTCAATCTATTTGATCTCTCTTTCTCTATCTATAGCGTTCCATCCATCTATCCATCCTGAATCCATGTATTGTCATTCATCTTGGGGATTGTTCGTGCTTGTATAGCTTTTACTTTTTTTTTTTTTCTTTTTTTTTACTTTTTCCATCCATCCGTCTTTATATATTCCATCGACATTTGTAGATACAGAAATCCAAATAGAAAAGAAAGCTAGAAAAGATATATGCTGTGTATCAGGTGCATATACTAACCCTTGGGCATTGCGTAGAGATATGGATGAGAGAGGAAGAATCTAACTAGTTGCCTAAATCATTCGAGTCTATACCATTCAAACCCGCCCTTGGTGGCCTAAGTGTGTCTCGAATCCAGTCCGGGCATGTCACGTGACTTTCCGGTGTGTATATACTAGAGTTTTTTTTTGAAAAAACAAAACAGGTTTGGATTATTAAATTTATTGACAAGAATTACGAAAGAAACAAAAAAAAAAGTGCTTTGAGAGAAAATTTAATATATATCATAAGAGGAGAGTGATAAGGACGAGGGCATAAGATAAAAAAGAAAAAAGAAAAAAGAAAAAAAAGTCTTCTCATCATGAAATATGTATATAGTCTAGTGGCGAGAATTCGGGAAGAGATAGATAGACTTGAGAGAGAGAGAGAGAGAGAGAGAGAGAGAGAGAGAGAAAAGTACAGTATATATATAAGAGGGAGTGTGTGTGTGTGTGTGTGTGAGTGTGAGTGTATATATATAAGAGGATATATTGTATATATTTGTTAAAAACCAGCACCTGCCATAGAGGTATTAAAGTGCACCACTTGATCCACAATCATGGCATCCACACCATGGCGCTCTTGGATATCCCGACAGTGAGCATCCGAGTTTTCTTTACCTGCAGTAATAAGAATCAGTCCACTTTCTTTTGCGGTTTTTATTAGAGAAGGCACTTGAACCTATAACATTATATGTGCGTCAGTTTCATCCCATTTCAATATATAAAATCTCCAAAACTTACAATAATCTGTGAGTGACAAATAACACCAAGTAGATTGTTTTGTTTCGAAAACTTGACAGCTTCTTTCAATGAAGAGCATCTGATATCTTGGCCTTTATATACAATGGTAGTCTCATCATGCTTACGTTTGGATCCACGGTGCACATTGAGCCCGCAATATGTACCAAAAAAGACAGCGTCTAGTGAAAAAGAAAAACGAGTTTAGGATAAAACAACGAAAAAGAGCAACTCACTTACAATTAGGTTGTTTCCAATTCACAACCATACATATATCAGGGTTGATTGATGAAAAGAATAAACTTCGACTTGCGGTGTTTGTAGGAAGCGAACGTACATGATCATAAATGGTCTGAAGGATGGTATCTACAAAGATGTTTCGGCCGGCAATGTTGGAGAAGGAATACAAAGCTAAATCACTGGGCGCTGGGTATTTCAATTCAAGATGAATGCCCATGGTGATGGGAAGTTTCTATATAGTCATAAGTATTCAAATCAAACTCCTTATTCATTCAACTTACTTCCAACACTTGTTCCAATGAAAGAAACGATTTATAATCACTTAATTTCTGTATAATCAAGCTATTCCCGGTGACAGGACATAGATGATCTTTGTTTGCACTATAATCCCGGTCCCCTTCTAGTAAAGAGGCACCGATACGCATAAACTGTTCGTAGGTCAGGTCGGACACCGCCAAATCAAGACCCTGGTAGGGCACCATCCAGTTACCAAATACCACAGGCACCACGTCCTTGGTGAGCTGAACCACCACCTGCACATAATCACCCGAGAGAGACGATGCCGTGATAAAGGAGGGCACGGCAGACGAGATGGCCGCTGCACCCACACTGTTATTCGGCTGCGAGGGGGAGGACAATTGGAGCCCGTCCAAGGGAGCAGCAGGCAGCACGGTGTTTGTGGATTTCCAGTACGTCTCGATACGACCGCCAATCTCGAGTCGCACCCCACGGAAAGGGTTGATCACCGAGTAATCGTAAGAGAGCTCACCAATGGTCTTGAGATGACTATCGAGCAGAGGAATGGTGCGATGTCCCTCGGCAATCTTGAAGTCGACCAATGAAAAGGATTGAGGGAGCGCCACGCCGCGCCCAAGCACCTTGGAGCCAAAGGTGGCAAGAATATCAAACTCGAGTAGGAAATCATCCAGTTTGTCTACCTGGAAATTAAAGACATCGCGATCATCGACCAGCGGCAAGATGACACTGTGCGGGATCATGCCGGTATCAGGCTTGGAAGAGATGATGAGACGGAGTGATGATATCTGGGCATTGTCATAGAGACGAATCGGGGGCTGACGCAGGCTAATCTGGATCTGGTATTTGCGATCGAGGTAATTGTGGCCATAGATGCGGAATGGGATGATGGGTGGCGGTAAGGAGAGCGATGGGATAATGTCCAATTCATTCTCGGAGGTGGGAGGAGGGCTCTGGGGCGCAGACGAGGAAATCTCCTGTGACTCGACCTCACAGCCCGCGTCAATCAGCAGCTGTACGCAGTCCATGTGGCCTTCCCATGCCGCATAGTACAGCGCGGTTTTCCCGTTTTCGTCCTTGGCATTGACCTTGCAGCCCGCATGGATGAGGATACGCACACAGTCGCCATGGCCATCGTTGGCGGCCCAAAACAGCGGTGTCCATGTATTGTACTTGTCGGGTGTATCGAGATCGGCCTTGTTTTGCGCGAGCACCCGACACAGCTCGGCATGTCCCTGACGTGCGGCGAGATGCAGTGGGTAGAGCGATTCCGCATTTGGCAAATTTTTAGCGCCTCGATTGTACAGCATCAGTGCAATATCTGTGTGACCGAAATGACAAGCAAGCGACAGCGGAATGTGATCGCCCTCATGACGAGGCTCAATGTTGGCCTTGTGCTGAATTAGAATCTCGACACAGGGAGTGTGCCCATTCATGATTGCATACAGGAGCGGACTGAACCCATCGTGATCGCGGCACTCAATGTCGGTTTGCTTTGTGAGCAGAAACGAAACACAGTCACTGAAGCCATTCATGGTAGCATAATGCAAGGCTGTTCTTCCATAGGCGTCGACGGCCTCCACATTGGCGCCATGCTGTGTGCAAATCTCGAGCAGATTCAGCTTTCCATTCATGGCAGCGACATGCAGACATGAGCGTTCAATGATGTCGTCCACATATTCGAAATTGACGAGCTGTGTTTCAATCAGCATATCCGTAATGTCCTTGGATGCCTCTGAACATGCATGCCAAAACACACGGGTGAGGCGTCCGCAGTCCTCTGGCGAAGGGTTGAGTGCGATGCGAGCCAATGTCTCGTTGACGAGCGTGGTCTGGCCACTCGATACCGCCTTTACCAAATCCAATTCCACATCGCCAATCTCGTCGTGGCTGTTTTCGACACTGGCGGACACGGGGCTGATGGGTATGCCCTCCTGGATGTTGGAGAGCTCGATCCGGTTTGCCGATGCCGTGTCGGATAGCTCACAGAGCACTTGGGTGTTGAAGCACGGCTGGATATCGATTTGGCGTGATAGGTAGAGCTCCTTTGTGCTGGATTTGGATCGTTTATCCCATTTCTTTAGAATCTTTCTGAATCCCTCATTGTTCAACTCGACGTATTTCTATTATTTTGTATAGAAAGTACACAAAATAAATAAGAATATATACACAAGTGTAACCACCCTGATATTCTTTGTTTTACCTGAATCTTGGTAAGTTCCTGCTCAAACTGCACAAACGCTTCTTGGATCGCCTTAAACAACGTAGAGGCATGCTTGAGCCGTCTTGTATCGGACTGAAGCACCTTCTTCTTATCAATCAATGTGCGCAAACGCACTTTCAGCTCATTTTCCTTTTGCAAGTAGAATGAATTGATCTAAAAAGAGGCGGTGTGGTGTATTAGTCGCCGCCTTTTTTGCTGTTAATACAAGGAAAACTTACTTTTTCAAGTTCGCGTTCAAGTTTAAAAAAGAAGGCAGCTTTTTGCGACTGAAGTAGTTTTGCACGGTCCTCTTCTATCCCGATAGGCGGTAACCCCAAGGCTTTCAAGCTGTCTGCTGGTGTGTTCAGAAGAGAGCTAATGAACTTTTTGAGTCCCTTGTAATCCAAGTAATGCGGACTCCATTCTGTAAATTGTTGGCTTTGTATTTGCTTGCCGAACTATTTAATAAAACAATATAATGGTTGAGTTTCCTTTTATTAATATAATAAAACAAAAATAAAAAAGAAAGAGTACCTTCATGTTGTGAAAGGTGTTTCAGGGGTGGTTGGAGAAGAAGAGGAAGCAAGTATGAGGTGATCAAAACTAGAGAAAAAAAAATATATAAAAAGGCTACCCTTTGAGACAGAGTGAAAAGCACGAGAAAGAGTGGTGTGTGACTGTTTAGGATATTTTGTATTTCACAAGGCGAACCACTGTTATGCGGATCTCGACCACGAGCGTCAAACCGTTGGCTGAGATTCTTTTACGTGCCGGGATTTTTTTTTTTTGTGAGCTGTCTCTGTCCATTTGCGCTGATTTAAAATAATAATAAAAAATAACATTGGCCCTTTTCCATAGCAATTCTGCTTAGTTTTGGAAAGATGGAAAAGATATAAGACATCCTATTCTTACCAATCTCATTATTAGTATTTAATATTAGTATTATCATGGGTTATCTCGTAGAGTAAACAATATCTCTCTCTTCATTAGATCATTAGATATGACAAATATAAATACCATATTTGTAATAATAGGTTGACCTGTAATATTGTCTTATTCATTTATTAAATTCTTATTCTTATTCTTATTATATATATTCTTGCATTATTCCTATTCTTACCCGAGTATCATTATGGGAAAAAAACAAAAAAAAACATACCGAGTTGTACGACAGGACGTGCAAAGATGATTGAAAAATTAAGGTTTTACTATATGAAAAGACTTGTGATTTCTATTATAAAAAAAGAGTCTACATATTTTATAGTTACCTTTTAACAAATAGTCATAGCAATAACAATAATGTATGTCCATTATAGTACTATGATGATCGACTTGCTTTCTTTTATTATGAATGGATTTACTCTGTACGAAAGCTTTTTAGGAAAAAATAGAAAAACAGAAAAAAGAAAATCGGGCCGCTGCACTGCCCCTTTTATTCACCTTTCAAAAATTTACCTGATTAGTCTTTTTCAGAAAAAAAAATTGCTTTAAGCTGTAAATAAAATACATTCATATTATTGAGAATGGGGTAATGTGAAAAGCTTGGATTATTAAGAAGGCTAACCTTGTATGCTTAAGCACTTGATTAAACTCAGTGATCCCCAGCTTTTATGATGGTGCAAATAGCATCACCACCACCACCACCACCACCACCATCTATTTTACTAAAGTGACAAGTTGTTGTTAGAGTCTATATCGTCTTTAAATGTATCTGGTTATATATATGGCAACCTATTTACTCCATTTCAAGTTGTAGTAAAAGATGGATCGAATATATGAGCTATATGAAGATTTTGCAAAGCAACCATTCGTTAAAATGGTGCTCGGCATTTTATGATTGATGTTGATTTTAGTTGGCAATTTGCATTCAAAAATAGATTCCACTTGTCTGGGACGGTCCTCAAGTTGTACTTGCCTTCATTTCACATTGCTTGCAACCCCCTCTTTTTTGAAAAAAGAATCAGTAACACTCAACTCCGCCTAAGCAAAACACTGGCATTAGTTGAAATATCTAATGATAATAAAGAGGAGCAAATTACATCATAAAGAAAGGGATATGTTTCATCAAAAAATAGAGTATTATCATTAATGTATTTTACCTTCCTTTTCATGTATTGAAAAAGAAAACAAATCTTTCCATGATATACACACAAATGACATTTACTAGCCTGGTTAAAAAGAAATATCAGGTTGATGTGCCATGCCGCTTTGACCATCATAGCCGCTTTATGAAATTAGTCGCACAGTATTACCTGTCAGATTGAATATGCAGTTTGGTGATTTGGTAGTTTATTTACCCATTGGGAGAGCTGAAGGGGTTTGTTGGTTTGGTTTTATACTAGAGCTTGAGGTTACTCTAAGTTTTTATTTTTATTTTTGAAAAACATGTCATTTTTCTTTAAATGAGTTCAATATACTATTATGTTAAATTGTGTTCAAAATACTCCAAGTTTGATAGGTCAATTATACATCAATGCCATAACCCTCCCTTTTCTCTATTCAAATCTTGATGTATACAAAATGTCTATTCAAGAGACCTTAGCATTTTTGATATTAACCCGGGTGCGTATTTTAATATACAGAGTGGCTATTAATAATTGGTCTCAATACGATGGCTCTCTAATTTGAAGGAGACACTTTCCCCCCTCTTTATATTAACTAGAGCTAGGTTGGTAGAAAAGGAAATTAGCGCAGAATCACTATCATTGCTTCAACAGGTTCAAATTTGAATGAATGAACTTTATAAAATTTTATTTGTCGCTTGAATAATACGCTGCATAAATTGAATGCCGTCTTGAGCCTATGAGTTTTATGATGTAATCTATTTATATAACAGTGCTTAACTAATCTTGTTCAACATTTGGAGGGAGAGGATAAATGATATGAATAATTAACAGACCTGTATCTGCTTCCATCTAAAAATAACTCTTCATCAAAGTCAAGATTTTTCGAAATAGGTTCATGTCCCAGTAGAACGGGACAGCAGATGAATAAACAAGTATAATGAATTATTGATTTACAATAGTGTGCGCTCCGTTACACTTAAAAGAAGGCCAATACTTGATTTTTACAAGAATCAGATTGGTTGTCAAGATCAAAAGAACGTGAGTAGTAATATAATGTGTGATGATAAATATTATATTTAAAAATGTAATGAAATAGAATGGCTAAAGTTATATGATGAACCTTTTTTTTTTATTGAAATTATTCTATATGTGTTCTCAACTTTTGTAAAACTTTGGTGCCTGGAATTAGACCAAACCAATCAAAAGGAACCATAAGTAATAGCAAATAAAAAAATAACCTGATTTGAGGTCTTTGACTTTATTTATATATTATTATTATTATGTAAATACTTATTTTCACCAACTTACTTTTATACCATACATGATACAAAACAGTAAACAACTATTGATGTACAATATTATAAACTTTCGAAAAGAACAAGAGGGCATAATTAAACCTCACGTTCCTTTTTCAAGATCAGCCAATGTCCTCCCCCTCTTATTTTTTGAGCCCAAGATTTGTGTTACAATGGTTGCATCTTGATAGTTACAGAGTACAATCGTTCCAGGTTCTCTTTTTCTTTTTGGATGCTGAGAGAAAGGAGAGACACATATTTTTGAGTTGATATTTACCATTTCTATTTTTTATTACCTTAAATTGAACATCTTTTACAACCATTTTGTACATTTTATTCAAATAAATATTTTTTTTTTCATCTCCCCTTTCTGCTTAACCTTTTTGTTATTTTCTTTCTTGGCGTAATTTACCTTGGTAAAGGGTAAAATCCAGGTAAACCATGTTTCCATTGTCGATCTTGTTTATCCAGTGGAAATTATTTCTATTTTTAGTCAACAATATTCATTGAACCTCTTTTACTTTTTTTTTGCCATTCACTCAAGAAATAAGCAACAAAAAAAAATAATGATTAAAAAAAATCATATATCAATAGTTTTTCTAAAGTTGTTCTTTTTTTTTATTTGTTATTAAAAAAAGTAAAGACCCACTTCATATTATCTTAATTTGTTCACATCCTTAAATTAAAGTTCATGTTAATGTTACACGAATTAACAATTAACTGTTCAAAGTCAGTTTCCAAAAGAACATGAAAAAA
>VCJJ01000286.1:0-11441 GCA_024139415.1 Backusella tarrabulga | reverse complement strand
TCTCTCTCTCTCTCTCTCTCTCTCTCTCTTCTTACTTGATTTCTTATTGCTTGTTCATTTGCTGTATTAAAACTAGGTCTTTTATTGAGAAATGATTTATTTGAGGATGGCCGTAACGTAGGAATCTGCAAATAAATAACCAAGAAAAAAAAATTCTTAGAAACAAAAAAAAAATGCATAAAAAAAACCAGTTTTACCTCACTTTTCTTACTGGTGGTTGATTGAGTAATTGTAGAACAAGTGGAAGAGGACTTTTTATTATCAGGATTCCATGATTTAAGTGCTTGTAGCCAATGAGAAAATTCGATCGCTGTCTCTGCCTGTAAACTAATTCTATTATTTTTAAAATAAAAGTTAATTCAAGGAGTAAAAAAAGGTTATATTTAGTTTGTTTACTTACGTATTACTGGTGCCATTGGAAGTAGCTAAAATAACATAGTCTCTTTTATCGGATTCGGATGCTTTTATGTTTACTGTTTTCAAATTCATAATAATTAATGTATTCTAAGATAAAAGCTTAATGTTTTTTGTTATCTTATCATTTTTTTTGTTTTACCATTTGATCCTGGTATTGCCTTAAAAACCCATCCTCTTTAGATATAAAAAAATAATGTCTACAAGTAGTTTGTTTGTTTTTTTTTAAGAAAAAAAAAAGAAAAGCAAACAAATAAGCAAAATGAATATCAATAAATAAATAAATAAACTAAGTAATTTTACCTTTCCCATTTTCCACTATTATGATTTACATTACTACTAGCCGTGTTATTGGGATTACATGTTGCCACATGTACTTTTTTTTTTATCAACAGATATCCCTTGGCTATCATCTGTGTCACCGGTAGAAATGATTTTAAATTTGATGATGAAAGTAACGAATCCAAACTATTATATCTCTGCTATATACAAGGAATGAATATTCTATATATCCTATGTCTCTCTCTCTCTCTCCCTCTCTATTCACATCATCACGTCAACTTACAACACTTCTTGGTTTATTTAAAAAGGTAAATGGAATTAGCGAATTAGGTGAAGAAGGTCGACATCGACTCAATGGATCGTTTTGTGATCGGATAGCTGCTTTCAAACAGTTGTAATAAGTTGCTAATTTTTCATGAATATAATACGATAACCTTTCGTTGTTCAACTATATTTAAAAGATAAGTATATATATTCACCCATTAGGTCATTCTATCCCTACTTCATGATATTCATCAGATACGTGAGAGCTACGTGATTCTGAAGAGCCAATAGAAAAGCTCGATTTTTTTATATCATAAATAAAGTCGGTTGCTATCAGTACGAGGTCTTGTAATGATTTCAAATTTCGGCTTTTATCAGATTGTAAACCTTCAAATAAGGGACCCAGCTATTTTAATATTTTATAAATTCATCAATATCCTTACAATCATATCTCTTTTTCATTTTTTTTTATATTACCTTTTCATTAACCAGATTTCTTGTAGATCGTATAAGACTGTTTAATGAATAAATATATTCTAATAGTACCTTACATAATGCCTTTTTTGAGACATAAAGAGACATGCTTATCTCCTATAAACAAAGAGAGAGAGGTAAATATATATAGATAAAGGAGGAAAGTGCACATACATCTAATGCCTTGTAGTTTGTTTGTGATTTTAATTTTTGAGCAGCACAGTAATTATTGGATAGTTGTACATATCTTTGCCTCGTGGTACTTAAGGTATTTTCAAAATGCTAAAAAAGAAGTGTTATTATCGTTAATTAATAATTCATTATTATTTTTATTTTTACCAATAGCGTTTCCTTGATTTTTGAACCATGATCTCTTAAGAAAGCTATACATATATATACATTAGTAAGAAAAAAAAAAGTAAAACTGAGATAGATTCACGGGAACTTACGTAGAATAGATCGAATATCTTCACTATCCCATACCTCTTCATCTTCGATTGATGATTCATCATCAGGCCAATTTAAATTATTACACTCTTCAGCGGTAAAAAATGGTTCACTCAACATCAGCTTTGTTTGATCATATAAGAGGGTAATTGATTTACTATAAGCTGTATATAAAACAAGTGAGATGAAAGAACCTTCTCTATTTCGAAATCATGTTACCAATCTCCAATTGTCTGCATTGTTCCACCTTTTCCAACCAAGTCAAATAATGGTACAGCCAAGTTTCTAATGATTGCAAATACTCATGAAAGACGGGCGTATCCATC
Organism: Backusella tarrabulga; assembly: GCA_024139415.1. NCBI lineage: Eukaryota > Fungi > Mucoromycota > Mucoromycetes > Mucorales > Backusellaceae > Backusella > Backusella tarrabulga. The sequence goes on along the minus strand of VCJJ01000286.1, from coordinate 9,234 downwards.
CATATATCCTCATAAAGTATATCTGACGAAAGATCCATCATGGGTTCATCCAACGAGGATGAACTTGAGCTCGATGATGATTTTTTGGCTTTTCTACCTGGGATGGCAATACTCGTTTCATCGTCACTGCTGCTCACATCGGAATCGTCATCAAGATTTAGATGGTCTTCCCACATCATTGGTAGATGTAAATCATGGATAGGTTGGATGGACGATAAACTAAAGGAGGAGCGTGGTAATTTGATACTACTACAATCATCGTCATCTTCGTCTGCATGAATAAGTGGCACACTGCTTGAACGGGATTGGTCCATGCTTTTTTAACACGTTAAAAGAGGCAGAAATGTTTATTTTACCAAAAAAAAAAAGTAATGAATAAAAGAAAGAAAAGAATGGTATAAGCCTATAATGAAAAGAAACAAGAAAAGCCCGAAGGGATAAAAAGTAGATTTAAGGGGGTTGATGAGATGTTATTCGAATTAAACTTTTTGAAAACAAGGAGAAAGAGAGAAAGAAGTATACGGCCGAATACACACCTCTACTTGTTTTCTCTCCCTTGTCTCCCCACTTTGAATAGATCAACCCCTTAACGAGACTCCTTTCTATATTTTTATAATAATATTTTTTTGAATCTCCTAAATAAATAACTATTGCAAGACGCACAGATTGACAGATGCTTTTATTTTATTTATTATTTATATTTATAAGGAGAATTGATGACGCTAGATATTGATGTTGTTTTCCTGTTATTCAACTATTGACCATTATTATTACTACATTGTGATTTTTTTTCTTTCTTTTTTTTTTCCTTTTCTCTTTTTTTATATCTTGTAAATAAGGCGTCGTTTTTTTTTCTCTTTAACACCTTTTAGTGTAGATTATATCCATATTTATACAATATTATTCTCCTCCTCTTTTATATAATATATAAACTTAATATATATTAATATATATATAAAGATAGAAACATTCCTCTTTCTCTCTATTTTACTTTATGCTTTCATATATAGTAATAATATTTTGTTAGTGGTAATAGTAATAAAGCAACAGCATACGCACACAGACAGAGACACGCACATATAGTTACTTACATCTAAAAAAAGAGTTTAAAAATAGTTTTAGTACCTGTGCTGCTTTTCTTTTCACTATTATTATTATTGTTATTATGTTGCCATTACCAACTACAACAGAGCTTACCATGCAATCACTCATGTATGAGGCTTCACATTTTTTTAATAATGGAAAATTAAAGGTTGATAATACAAGGAAACATACGTGCAAAATAATGATAGTAACAATTTAATGTAGAAATCATATGAACTCTATATCCAAGCACTTTTTATTGCTATTGAAGAATTGAAAAAACTCGAATTCATCAACCAATGTAAGTGACAAATATAAACATTTTTAAGGAGATATATTTATATAGATTTACACAGGTGTTACAGCAGGCAATCAATTTTCTTCAGTATTTAAACTGGCAGACACATGTTTACAGCAAGCAAGAGAGATATCAAATACAAAATATCAAAGACCAACCGTTCCACCAAAACCATCTTATTTATCACAAGGAACCGTCCCTGGCGCACCTCTTATGAGAAGAAAGGAGCAAATCATTTTTGGCAGTCATTCACTAAGAAAAACATCTAGTTTGGATACAAGAAGATATAAGAGATACAGTCTGAGCTATAACGAAAAAGAGAACGACGAGGATGAAGACGACGATGATGGTGATGACGACGACGACGATGAAAATGATGATGATGATAGTTATAACTATAGGAAAAGAGAGGGTATATGCGGCAGAGATGATAATACAGGTAAAAGTGATAGAGCGAGGAAAGGTAAAGATAGAGCTGAGATGTAAAATAAGTACATGGGAGAGGTCCACTGATATTATTACTATTATTTTATAGCAACAAATAAAATGAAACTCAATACAGTAACAATAAAAAGAAGATCATCTACCTCCAATATAACACCTACTTCACCAATAACAGCAACATCAATGGGAGTGACATCGACAGGAGAAACGCTGTCTGGAGAATCCGGGTTAGCGACAGTAAGAGGAATGAATCCATTTCATAGCATATTCATGGATGATAGTGTCAGCATAAAAGAACAAGATTTACTAGCAGTCAGTTGTACGATTGATCCCAAGACGCTTGTGACAGTGCAAATAAGTAGCGATAGTTTGTCAAACGCATCTGAAAACTGTTATTTACCATCGATACCCCAAGCGCCACTCGTTTCACTTTATCAGTCACTCCAGCATAAATTAGAGGATTCTGAAAATACATTGGTGGAATCAAGAAAAAACACAGAGAACAGCAACAACAACAAACAAGTACTGTATATTCAAAATCAACAATTACCTGAGCTAAAAGCACGACTTAATCGTGTCCGTAACATTCACATGTCTGCAACCACCGTCCCCACCATCCTCCAATTTCAACCCATACTGATTGCTTACCAACTCACCTTGATGGATTCTCGAATCATCAAAAACATCTCGGTGGATGCACTTTTAGCACATTCACCGAAACGGCCCCACCCTTCCATCACCGTCTCGACCGATTTCTTTAATTATCTAACACGGTTAATCGAACACTCCATCTTGCTGCACCAGGATGCATCGGGTCGTGCACAACTCGTTAATCACTGGATTAAAGTTGCGGGTAAATGTCACGAGCTTAAAAACTACCAAACATTAAAGGCCGTCATCTCGGCGCTCGGGACACCGCCGATCCAACGCCTTAAAAGGTCATGGGCTTTTGTACCAAAAAAAAGTCTCGTGTTACTGGAAGATTTAACTGAATTGATGTCAGAGTCCTGCAACTATGGTAAATACCGTGAACTGCTGGGAATATATAGCGAAGAAAACTTGAAGAAATGGCCCGCTTTAAGAAATAATTCATTGGTACTACTAAATGAGCCCACCGTTCCCTTTTTGGGTACATTTTTACATGACATGACATATCTTGTTGCCCTTCAGCAACAGGAACAGGCTAATAAGGATGATCCTAGATTGTTGGAATTGCTACAGCTCTTCAAGACCTATCAACACTGTCCACCCTATTCAACTTGCTTGACTCGGGGATGCTTAAAGGAACTGAATAAGCTTCGGAAACGTAAATTGTCACATGCACTAACAAGAAGCTCGCCTATGAAGAAAACGCCGTTGTTCTTTCAAGAGGATGATACCACAGAACTGAGTGTAGAAATGCAACAATGTCTTGTTACTCAATATCTGGTAAAGTTGTTTTATTATTATTATACTGTTACTATTATTATTATAGCTAACAACCATTCTCTTATTATTTTAGCTGACCAGATCTTGGGTAAGTGAAAAAACAGTCGATGAACTGAGTCTAGTCCGAGAGCCACCAAAGACATACAGAAGTTATTCAGCAAACGACACACTATGTCCATCATCACTACAGCCATCCATGACATCTTCCGTCAGTTTAACAACTTCTCACCAACATTCATTACACCCCGGATTAAGAAGTAGCTCGGGTAGTTTAACGGCTAGTGGATCTAGCACCGGGGGTGAAAGTACTAGCCGAGCCTCATCTCGTCCCATGAGTCTTGAAGATGATGTGATGGACGAACAAAAAGATGATTTGAAGGACATGAAGAATGGATTCTGGCTATTTGGTAGAAAGAGTGTAGATCAGAGTTATTTAAAGGCAACACAAACAACTCAATTAAGCGAGCCGATTATGACAACAATGGGTAGCTTGCATCGATCACCAAGACACTTTTCTTTTGATGAATTAAATAAAGGGAAAAAGCAACCTGAGACGATGCGAATACAACGAGAGGGCTCACAGGGCTCTTTCACTTTGTTCCGTAAAGACTTTTGGAAGAGTGAAGAAAAAAAACAGGATGCAATCAAACCAAAAACATTGACAAGACGAGGTTCTTATTCCTCGCTTGTGCAGCAGCAATCCAATGACAACAGCTCATCGCCATCACCGAATCAACAGCGTAGCTACAATACAATATCTCCTGGCAAATTGAAGCATGCTTTATCATCACCTCATCCATTAGATCCTTCAGCAAAAACAACATATAATGATCCGATTATGCAATGGCGACAATAGGCTCATATCACATTTCCATTTCTTTATTTAAGTCACATTTTTTCCCACTTGAAATGATTGTACATATAAGATATATCATAGTCTCCGTTATATAAAATGAATAAATAAATATTTCTATATATTACATGATTTATTATCGTTCCATAGGTTCTGCATATATAGAAATAGGATGAATATTTTACCATCAAAACCATAAACTATCCTCACCTCCCAAGTCTTCAAAATCATCCATATCAGCAATCTCTTCAGCTCCAATCTCCTTTGCTAATTGCTTTACTCTTTCGACCACAGCCTGGCTTGCAATATACGTCTCCAAATGCACCTTGTGCTGATCCGATGATTTCAATTTCATCGTCTCTTTCGAAAACGCAGCCCTTGCTTCTTTTAAGGTATCCTCATCACAATCCAAATTGAATTCTTTTTGGAACTGTGGCTGTTCCTTTTGTTTGAGCCCAGAAGGGAACGATGTCGACTGCCACTCATATAGCATCTGATAGCATGCCTCTATATGTTGTAGCATTTCGTTACACAATGTAAACAGTCGACTGCACAGTGACATGTACACAAGCGCCAGTGTAATGAAATGCTCCAGTTTAAGCAGAGTTGAGTTGGCGCGGTAGGTTTCAATCAATGTTATTTTTAACTTGTCGATTAAAATCGAGGCGCTGATGAGCCTGTGTAGGGTGTGTTGGACAGATTCTTTGCTTGGTATGAAATTCCATTTCCCTGTGCATCTATCAAGCCTATTTTACAAGTGTCAGTGAGGGCTTCCCTTTTGATCCTTGATGGTGTCTATTTCGTTTTACGTTTTTACGTTCCAAAAGGACATGTATAGTCTTGCTATTTCGTTTTCTAAATTGATTGTTTTTATTCTCTTTAATATGCGTCTAACCTATGTTTTGTGTTTATTTTTAATAAAAAAAAAAGAACATTCGCTAGAATCATGGATCCCTTCTTACTTCTTGTGCTCTCTGAAAACGATGAAAAGGACGATGTTGGTTTATATGTTTATAATAAAGACGATCCCAAACAGTGACTTCAACCCAAAAGTGTGTTTGTTCATGAAGCAGCGTATAAAACGACTTTAAGCGAGCAAGGTACTTTGTATGGTCAATATCTGACTTTTTATTGAGCCGAACATCTGATAAAATGGGATTAGGAGGGAGTGTTGGGTTTAGTAAAGTATAACTGGGCTGTACCATTGAAAGGGAGAGAAGGAAAGAAAAAAAAGTGACGGCCAAATGCAAAACGTTGTCTTCTTTCTGTGCGTGAGGATTTGTGACTTCTGTTACCAAAACGGTTAGGTATTTAAAAGACCTACGTTTTTTTTTGCTGTAACTTTCGCCGTTATCTTTCTTTTAATATTTTTATTTTTCAAAAAAAAACCAAAGAGGTTGGAAAGTAGAAGAGATGCAGCACCAAGAACTTAAACTGTAATAGAAATAATAGCCAAAGATAATACAAAAGGAGGTCTGGTATATTAATACAATATGTATTTAGTTATATTACAAAGAAGTCCTTTGTACTTTCGCCTCAAACCGGTTCTAGCTTGTTAGTCAACCGCGAAAGCGGCAGTCTTGAGTTAACAGGTAAAGGACGAGCAATGCATAAACAAAATAGGGGTGACAATAATGATGCTTATTTTATGTCTTAGAAACTATTCCCGCTGCCAGTGAACAAGAGAGCACTTCCAATGTGTATGGTATCTTGGGCTTTATAAAACTGTTGGCTGGTAACGTATAAATAGTGGAATGGGAGGAAAATATAACTGCTTATCGTGAATTACTAAATGGTGTATATCATAGGTGATTACATGTTAACAATTACAAAACGTGATCTTATTTCTTCCATTCAAGGAAAGAACATTTATCGCGTGGCTGCGTTCCAAATTTTACCTTTGGCTTTAAATGAAAATCAACTTTCTGAGAACCAGGTATTTATTTACTGATAAATGGCTTGTACAAGAGATAATTAACACAACGAATAGAAAAATCAAGAACAGAATTATGTCAATTTGCTTGAGAGCCACTTAAAATCCAATACATTCTATTTTTCATATGAATTTGATTTGACTCAATCTGCTCAAAGACAGGCCCAATTAACTCCTGAGCAGCGTGCTTCTCCATTATATAAAAGGGTATTTGATCATTCTATTTGTTAATGTTATACAAACTAATCCTATTTATTGTCAATTAGGCTGATGAACGTTTCTTCTGGAACAAATTTGCATCGTCTAAAATGATTGAATCTAATCTTGATGTAAGTTTTTATACACACATGATATTCAAGAACAAGAGAAGAAGGAGTTTTTAATTTTGAAACCCCATCGAAATATTTCCATGTTTGTTTTAGCTTTCCTCCTTTATCTTACCTGTCATGCAAGGATGTAAGTGTATATGAGGAAGAGACAGAGAGAGTATTGAAGTTTAACTTTTGCTTGTTAGTTGTCGAGTTCAAAGACAGTAAAATCAACAACAACAGTTTTACTTGGGGTTTGATCACTCGTAGAAGTAGACACAGACCAGGCACTCGTTACTTTTCACGTGGTATTGATGCTCACGGTCATGTTTCCAATTATGTCGAGACAGAGCAAGTGGTCTTGTACGACCAGCAACATGTACTTTCCTATGTACAGACCCGTGGTTCTATCCCTGTTTATTGGGCTCAGATCATCAACCTTAAATACACTCCTCGTCTTTGGATTGGCGAGAGTAGAAAGAGCGTAAGTTAAGATATGGATGGGGTAAAAAAAAAAGAGAGGGAAAAGAGCGAGAGCACGTCAGAAAAAAAAGGGAATGGATAGATGTGATTTGACAGCGATTGATCAGAGAAATTGATTTAACAAACATTTATCCTTAGTTGTCTGCTGCACGTGCCCATTTTGATGAACAGATCCATATTTATGGACCTCAAATACTAGTCAATTTAATTAACAAGAAGGGATATGAATTGCCAATGGGACAAGCATATGCTCGTACCGTCGAACAATTGAACGACCCTCGTATTTACTACACCCACTTTGACTTCCATAGTGAATGTTCCAAGATGCGCTGGCATCGTATTCAGCTTTTGCTAGATCAATTGAAAGACAGATTAGTGGAACAAAGGTAAATCAATTTGTCATTTTTATTATTACCAAAATAGTCTATTAAAAATTATCAACTAGTTATACTCATGTTGATCCAACCACACATACCTTGAAGAAATCTCAGACATCTGTCGTCCGTACAAACTGTATGGATTGTTTGGATCGTACTAATGTTGTTCAGAGTACACTTGCTCGTTATGTCATGGCAAAGCAACTCCAAGAGCTTGGCATCTTGAAGGAGGATCAAAAGTTGGAGGATCAAGCTGATTTTATGAATGGTTATAGAAACAGTAAGTATATATTGGGAAGGGGAAGTCCTTCTTCTATTTTTTGTTTTTTGGTAAAATAACCATTCGTGAAAAAAAAATAGTTTGGGCCGATAATGCTGATGGCGTCAGTTGTGTTTATTCCGGCACGGGTGCTCTCAAGACTGATTTCACTAGAACTGGTGAGCGTACCAAGGCTGGTGCTTTGATGGATTTGAAAAACTCAGTTACTCGCTATTGCAAAAACAATTTCCTTGATGGTCATCGCCAGGATTCATTTGATTTGTTCCTGGGTAACTTCAAGGTTGGACAAACTACATCTGCCAGTCAAACATCTGCTGAAGAAAAGGCTCTCCGTGTCCGTGTTGTAAGTATACTTAATATAAGGAGAAATCTACTGAGGTTTTGGCTTTTTACTAATAAGCGGTATACTTTTAAAGGTACCTTACGTCTTGATTTTTGCTTTATTTATGCTTATGCTTAATTTGATCCGCCCAAGCTATTCCGGTTTCAAATCTGTCACTTCTTATCTTCTCTTGCTTCTTTTCTGGGTTTCTGTTTTGATTTCGGGAGTACGTTTTGCCATTAAGCATGGCGATGAGTTTGTTCAATGGCCTAGTTTGGTCAGATTGCCTTTGGATACTGAAACAGGAGAAACAGGTACCGTAAAGCAAGGTAACAGCGAGCCTCCAGAAATGCAAAAAGATCTTTAAAAAAACTATATATACATTTTTCGTACATTCCTTTTCTTTCTGCTTTTTTTTATGCTTACATTCTTTTTTATCTTCTTGATTTTTTAAATTTAATTGAAATAAAACAACACGTCCTTATTTTTTTTTTTCGTTCTGATAATTCCTTATTTACTGCTCTCTCAAAACGTTGTGTCAACCAGAGAAGTGACTGAGTTTACAAAGTGACATTCAGATAAAATGTAAGAATTCTTTAAAAAAGTAAATTTTTAGAAAAACTCAAGACGATTCTAGAAAAGTAAATGTTATAATTATAAGATATGCCAAATGGATCTTTTTTAATTTTATTCAGCACTAATATTAACAAAGCAGACATTTTAATTATAAAAAATTATATTAAATATGCATAAAAAAGGATGAAGAGAAGAAAGTAGAATTTGTGAAGAGGTATGATTATATATATGTAGGATTTTGTGTAATAAAAACAAATAAAAGGAAGAGAAGAAAGTAAATGAAAAATTATAAACGCATAAAAGTTTAAAAAGGAAGCAAAAAGAGAAAGTATACATTAAAATAATATAAGAATAGCTAATAAATATGTTGTAGATTATTCAACAGAAGAATTACCAGCTTCTGGTGTATCAGCGATTGTATCGGTGGTTGTATCAGAAGAATCATCAGTTGTAGTAGGTTGTGGTGCCTCTGTTGTATCGGTAGGCTCCGTATCTTCTGTTGTTGTTGTAGTAGGTTCAGGAGTGCCATCTGTAGTAGTAGTAGGAGGAACGGAACCATCAGTTGTGGTAGGAATAATAGAAGTTAGAGTGACAGAGGTTGAAGGTAAAATAGTTGTAGTAGTAGCATTGGCTGTACTTGTTTGGTTTGCTGAGTCGGTCGAATTAAGAGTAGTAGTCGCATTAACCGCAGAAACATCAGGTATTACAACTGTATTATTACGATATACAACTGGTGTTCCGTCTACACAGGTAGTTTGGTTTGTAAATTGATCTTCTGTTACGACATTGTTAGTACCACATTGACAAGTGTAATCAGCATATGCCATATTAGGGAAGGGTATAGGAACA
>VCJJ01000284.1:28687-54628 GCA_024139415.1 Backusella tarrabulga | reverse complement strand
AAAAAAAAAAAAAAAAAAAAAAAAAAAAAAAAAAAAAAAAAAAAAAAAAAAAAAAAAAAAGCTGAGGAGTATCTTTAAATACTTTGATTCATTTATTTAAAAGTCCACTTTTTTTTTCTGGAAAAAAGGCTTTTACTGCATTTTAATTAAAAACAACCCTCTCGTTCTACAATAATTAACTTACAACTTTTAAGAATGAATAGAATGACTATCCTTATTCAGATGTACATGTACGATAACCATGATCATTACAATCAATGCTATGTAAAAAGCATCACCGTACTGAGTCGTTAGGACGTGCCGAAGTGGAGCCCCAGAACCCGAAATACCGGTTGTTTCGGCATCGTTTTTCCGAAATAAAGGTTTATCCATTTTAAATCGTTTTCTCTACTAAGCTTTTAAAAGGTAACTTCCATCTTTTTAAAACAAATTAATATTAGTTGGAGTGTCCCTTTTCATGGATAAATGAAATACATGGCATTTTAACATAATACTGGACTAGCATGGAAAAATTAAACAAATGGATGAAATAGCCATCTCCCCTCCTCAAAAGATAACTGAAAAACTAACAAACATTTGATCCAAGTAATCGAAAGTTCCGATCGTACAACCAGTGATCTGAAATCAAAGTGAGAACCTCAAATCATTCGTTTAGAGATAATTTCAATCAGCTACAAGTCACTCCAGGGGAAGGTTCAAACACAATAGGTCGATTTCTTGGGACTGAAGCAAGGTAGCGATCAAATCGGACACCTAAATGGGGTTACTAAAATCAAAACTGTCGAAAATAACAATCAAAAACTCTTCTATTTTTTACCTTTCAAAGCCATCATTCACTTACTATTACTTCCAGTTATACAGTAGAACTTGGAGTATAGCATAGACTTTGTCCTTTTCACTCTTCACAAAGTATAGCTGTTTTAACGTTCTAAGGGCACCTTTGGAAGTAGGAAACTAGTACCTGATCGATATCTTTCTAAAATATCTATTACAGATTATGCAATGGGTTTTTGTGTTTTATTTTTGCAAGCTGTATATATACATATGTTAATAACTTGAGATATATAACAAATGTAGTAATTGAATAGTTTCTCAAAACTAGACAGAAATTATAAATGTATTAATTCAAATAAGTTTATTTAATACGATAATTAATTCTAATAATATATAGGTGGAAGAATAGGATAAGCAAGAGATGATTGATAGGATATCAGATAAATGTCGAATGGAATTGAATAAAAAAAACACCCTCCGTTTTAAATGATGCTTTTTGTACTTACATTGACTGATACTATGAATTATTGTAAGTTAGATATCCTTGTAAAAACTAGAAACATCATTTTAATTCATGTTCATGTTATTAAGCTACAGATTCTACTGTGGCCTTGAAATATAATCTTACGTAAAGAATACATCATTCTAGAATATTGTTGCTTAAACTAAAAGAAAAAAATAGTGATATTTATTTGAAAAGGTTTAATAGAAAAATAAAATAAAACAAAAGAAATAATTTATAATAATAATAGTTCGGGATAAACAATGCTTTCTGTTCTTTGAGTTCTGTTATCTTTTGAAAATAGAACTGGAATATTTTGCCAATTTTTTGATCTACAAAATGCGACATAACTGCACTTGTGTAAAAGTGGGATATCTAAGACCAGTCCCAACTCTAGCAAGAAACTAACTCTGTGACTCATTCGTAGTCACTGCAAAGCATATTCTAATTGGGAGCTGTTTTTTAGTGAGAGTAAAAGGAAGTTCACCTTCGAGAGTAGATAAAGTAATTCTACAAATACAGTGCACGATGTTGATGTCATCAGAGTTTGTAAAGTTAACAATGGATACTTGAAGAGTATAAGCACCAATTTCTCTAACCAACAGCTTGGTCCCATTATAGAGTCCAGCTTGAACATTCAAGTTACGTAACAACAAAACAACAGAGCCAATCTTTAGGTGTAATTTCGACCGAAGGAAATTAGGGAGACTGAGGGACTGGAGGTACTCTGTAGTAACTTGAAATAGTTCATTAGGGGAATCGGTATCATCAGAGTTACTGACATCGGCTTTATCAACTGAAAAGGATGAAACTTGATCACCAGGTATCTTGCTCAAAATGAGCTTGTTGATATCATCTAGGGTTGTATTTCTACTGGATAGAATGACAGCACTTCCAAAGAGAGCAGGATAGGACAGCTGATCAGCTGGATATACTCGTTCGATAAGATCATTAAGCTCACTGGTATGATATATAAGCCGGTATATTTACTTCCTTATTCTGAAAAAACGGATTGCAAAGTAATTGTGAAAGCCAAGTTTTCTATAGTCCATCATTCAAATGATTTCCTTGAACTCTCATATTTTTAATCAACCTTAAAACTTGACACTTTGACCAAAGATAGGAATTTCGAATCGAAGCATCAACAATTTGGGAGCGATCACTCTTTCGAACAACAAGAGCACCGCCAAACAGCTTATCACTACTTCTTATATCCTTAAGATCTCTATCAGCAGCTTCGAAGTAATACTTATTCTACATAGGCATCTCATCCCAAATAGCCATATCGACTCTCTTGAGATACTCAGTCAGTTCATTGTTTTCTTTATAATCTGAGATCTGATGGTAAAACATACTATTCATGAATAAAAGGCACACCAATTCTTAAACATCCAAATATAAAAAAGTTTAAGCTTAATCCTACAATAAACTCAAATTTTAATTATTCTTACATATACCAAATACTAATCTGATGGTAAGTAGTATTAAAAAATAAATAAAAAAGGGTATATCATTCGTTGATCACACACACAAATAAATTAAGCTGGATGTGCGCTGAGGGGGGCACACTTTGTAATATTTTAAAACTGCGATAGGACTGATAAAGTTGTAAATGATAAAGCAAAATTTGAGTCAAAAATTTTGCCTTCTATTTTTGACTTCTTTTACGCTTTTAGAAAACGAAAAATTTTCGTGTATCTCCATATTTGTAACCAACTTCTCTGCTTAAAAACTCGATCCCGAAAATTTTTCGGGTGGTGGAGAGCACCTATTAATACAAAAAAATGCTGTCAATTTCTAGCCAATGGAAGCATGTCTCTTGGCTCTATTTTTGGTATATAATTTATGCATCACTTTTTTTTGTAATCAAGTATTAGCAAGATGAAAGCTGCCGCCCTTTTTCTGTGAAATATAAATCTAGCATTATCCATTCTCATATTTTGTAATTAACTTGTCTTTTGTATTTTTATTTTGACTTATATTTTCTCTCTTCTAGTTCTTACTTATATTCCACATTAAGGATCCAATTCGATTCAAACAATTGGACTATAACTATTTTATATTAATTATTATTCACATCAAGGATTCCATCAATTCAAATGATAGAATAATGTACCATCACTTCCTTTTCACTTGTTATATATCTACAGTATGGATCATGTCGTATTTTGACTTCTATCAATAATACCTTTTATACTTCCGACCTAATATTTTACTTCCAATATTACTTCATATATCTTGAGTTATCATTTCCATCTCACTTATATTTCATCATCATCTTCTCAAAGTTTTGACTATTTGATATTCAAAGTATCTGTCTTTAAGATTAGAATAATAGAACATTGATTTCAATTATTTGTTATTGTAATTAAATTTCTGTACCACAGCCTGGTGCTCACGAACGAACTGTATTGAATAATTAAAAACACCTATTCAATCGACCAAAAGATTAGAGTTCTTGATATATTTATTAAGAAATTACATAAAAAGCAAATGATACAGTGGCCCCTCCATAAATTCCCACTTCAAAGTACAAGATATATGTCGAATTTATCGAAGAACCACTGTAAGGGGCTATTTTGATTGAAGCTTCAGATCTTGGACCGGTCTCACTACCCAGATACTCTTATCGTAATTCCGCAAATATTTATGGCAAATAATTATGGAAAAACTCTATCGATCAAATAATAACAAAAAAATTATTTTCATCTTCTTCAATTATGATCAGTTAGTGGAATACAAATTGTAACCCAGAGAGAGAGAGAGAGAAAAGTGCTCACTTGGCGGAATTGTTTTTCTACAAACAGGGAGCTCTCATACAGCATACAATGCAAATTAAAATTCCATGTTACAATATATCTTCTCCAAGGAATAATTGATACAACATATACACTACTCCTATCTATCTTCTTTATCCTTAGACAACGGCTTTTTACAAGGTATTCAAACTCCATTATATTGAGCATAAATTAATAATAACGCATGGTGTCTCAATTTATTTATTTATAATACAGAACCAAAATTGGATGAGCCGCTCTTGATACTAAAGCTTACTTGGATGATGGAAAGAAATGTCTATATAAACCTCTTATTCATTGAATAAAAGGTCCACCTGTCGCTCAAAAGTATTAATAAATCCACTCATAGTATAGAACAATTACTTGTTTGATAGAAAACAATGCACTTTATTAACGAAAATTTGTTATTACTTGTTGTAATAGACTTTAAATGGTATTTATTTGATATATATGCTAACTACTATCTCATCGCTTCAGGGTATTTAGGCACAGGTCTGAGCAGTAGTGCCACCGCAAACTTCGCGGATGTTAGTCAAGATGGCGTCATCACAGGCAGCATCAGTCTGGATAATAAGGGTCTCGTCCAAGACGTAGTAAGTGTCTGAAACCTTGTTCAAGTACTTTTCATTGACTTCGACACAGTGATCGGCAGTAGCAATATCAGTAAAGGTAGAGCTATATTCGGCAGCATGGGCAAAGGCAGCAGCACAGACGGTAGCAATAATAAGAGAAAGCTTCATTTTAAAATAATTATAGTTTAAGAAAAAAAACAGGGTATTCGAATAAATCAAAAAATAGCTGTATTTATATACGATTTTTCATTGTGGGACGCAATATGGTGAATTAAAATTAATAATAAAGGTTCAGCTCGTACAAGAAGGACTATGTGGTACCTTTAATTTTATTTTCGGGGACGTTATAGGACAGGGAGTTAACCTATACCCTTTTTATTTTATTTCTTCCATTTTAATCTGAGGAGTTGATGGACTCATTTTTTCTTTGCTTCACTTTGTGGAACTCTATTTCATGGCACTTAACCCTTTAAACGATAGCCTGGACTTAAAATGTACTCTTTTCAGGGCCATTTGAATAAATAGTGTGCTTTTAGAGGTAGGTGCATCTATTGTTTTTCAGAATAGTCTAAATACTTGTTCGTATTATTTTATACATATTTGTATATAAAAAAGTATAAATAGTTAGTTTTTGTTTAATAAACTATAACCACTCTATTTTCTCCACTTGGTGAACGTGATAAACTCCGTATTTTTGAAGCCTGCGGACAAACAAGTCATAAACGGAGAAAGGGATAGCGTTTTGAAATATGGGTCACCAAACTCATGAAAATAAGCATGTTTTAACTAAGAGTGCTTTATTTTGCTTTGTGGTGAAAGGGAGATCAGTGTATATGACAACGTTAACTGAATTTTTTTTAACTCTGTTACATGTGCACCTATTCTTCTATTGTGAGTCAGATCAAACGCAATTCTCACGGCTGCAACATACGGGCCCAAGGTTTTTCTGATAAGAAAAGAATTGAAGAGTATTTCACATATGACATTTTAATATCTAGTTCTGGCACCTTCTTTATTTTTTTCAAAAAAAAAAGGATTATACGTGCTTGTCTTGACTAATTGAAAGGGCTGTTTGCTGAAAGTATAAAAGTTTTCTGTTCGAGATTACTCTATATCATTCTTAGATCAAACCCTCAATATTTTTCATTTCTCTGATGGAAACTATAGTCATGAAATTAAACCTAATTTAATAGTACGTTAATCTATGTTTCGCAATAAATAGACCGTCATTTCTAACGGGTATAGGTATGGATAATTCAATTATAAAAAGAATTTGATAGCGCTTGATAAATATATTTATGCAAGTTTAAATATACATAAACTTTAATTTAATGTCGTATAAATAATATTTTAGGTAATATAGACTATACAGAAGGAAATTGATTGCTGTCATCCAAAAGATGGACCTTGTTTTGTCGAAACTTTTTTTAAATGTATGGTTTACATTCAACTCGAATATTTGAGTCGAGATATTAACGAATTTCTACTCTTTAGTGGATTTCTGTATTTGTGATCTTTTTGCCACATTTTAATTATGATTCATTCTCCATCCATATACCTTCCATTGAAGGAAAGTTCATGCTACTTTCACAGTGCAAATGTTGATTAACATGAAAAAAATAAAGTGTGATCTTTACCAATTTTTTTATACCTCTTTCTGTTTTTTTTCAGAATCTCTAAATATAAATGTATCGAAAATATTCGGAGAGCCCCAAGGTCGAAGGACGTCTTACAAACCCGGATGAGATCTGGAAACCTTAAACAACCTCGCGATTTAAAACAAACTACCAAAGATGTCTAGGGCAGATTTTCAGTGATCCCAGATGTCCCACTTTCAGTTCACACCTTCATTATAATAATGTTTAAAACAAAAGCTGGAGCTAAGCGAGCTATTTTTGGCGACACACACTTTTTTGCATGATTTTCTTTTTCTCTTTTCTTTTTCTTTCTCCGTTCCGTTACGTAAAATGAGAGTAAAACGACTGGTCGAGAAGGATAAAAATAAGAAATCCAGGCACAAGATAAATAAAAAAGGGAGGAAGGATAAGATCATATTGATGAATTGATTTAAATGCGTGTATGCAGGTTAATTATGACATGATATTCCGAGTAATGTAAAAAAAGGACGTTGATATTTTGAGCGTAAGATTTGATTATCCAAGTTGAGAAACTGAGTTGCAAGGGATAGATTTAAGTTGCAAATCGTTTAAATGAAATACTATAGGAATCGATTTATTTTTGTAGTTAAATGAAAAATTTATTTAGCCTTTGAAAATGACAAGTATATCCTGAATAGATGAAAGAATCTTTGCATTGAGTGTTTAACAGAGATCATACTTTATCAATAGGGCAATCCTGGCTCTAAACAATCTAAGGCAATTTATAACTAGACTAGATACTTTCTATACCTTATACAATTCATTATTTTGAGTTCATTGTTCAATATGATTGTAAAAGGCTTGCCAAAAAGCTTTTAATAAAAGTCATTATTTTCTGTATTTCTATTTTTATATCACAAATAACAGAGATTCTATTTTTAGAATAGGTTCGGAAAAAATATAAACCATTGAGAGTAAAGGTGACCCCTAATTTAGAAACTCTGTTTCCACTTTGAAACGGAAATTCTCAACAAAAGAGGTCTTTCAAAGTGCCTGTGACCAAACGCATTTCAAACCCCCCACTTTTTTCCCTTATATCTTGTTTTTATAACCTTTTATTTATTTTCATTTTACTTCATTACTTTTTATTTTAATTATGCCCAACAAATGTTGTTGTATTATACCTTTACGAGGAGGTGTCATAGTCAGTAGTGTCATCACAATGGTAAACCTTACAAAAACCTTATATACACCTTACATTTCTAACCGACTTTTTTGAAGATTGTGGCCATTGCACTCATTGGTGCCACATTTGCACACAAGAATCGTAAGAAGTCTTTCTGTCTAATACTTCTATAAAGCATATATACTTATCAAATTTACTGTAGCCATGGTAATTCACCTCTCAGTTATCCACAGTGTTCTACCCTGGGTTTACATTGGTTTTCTAAGTAAGTTATCTTGATTGATTGATTGTTTTGCACTGTATTTACCGTCTATTTTTATTTTTTTAGTTGCGGCAGCAGTTGTATCTATATGGACCTTGATATCTTCGTTAGTGGTAAAGTATAATTGCAAAAACAAAAGAGATATGGGATCGGTAAACTAACAATTTACGATAAAAGGCTAAACTGAGTATGATGCGGTTATCCAAATTCTTCTTTTGGTTACTTGTGTTTTTTACAACCACCTGGCAAGCCATTAATTTCATCTTGTCGCTAACAAGTCGTAGCAAATCTCTTACATTATGTAATCAAATGAATCCCGATCAAACAGCAGATAGCTCAAATAGTACTTTGACTCTTGGCGGCTATTCCACCACTTTCTTGGGAATGCAATATGGAAATACCTATGGCTTGGCTAATTGTGACCAGGCAGTACAGGCTGATGTTATCGGAAATGCTATCATGTTGTTTGCAGGTCAAATACTTTTGGTAAGTTGTACTATTCACTTAAAAGTGTGATATTAAAGTTTCTTTTTGGAAGTAGTTTTATGCAGCAACTGTAGTGGGATCGTATACCGCTAAACTACGCGAACGTAAATTAGGACATCGTTTGCGTGACCTGGAATGGGATGATAATTTGGATGAGTTGGCCTCTAGTTACAGAACAGATGCTTTAAATGCACCAAAATACCCTCTTCGCGATATGAAAAGCGGAAAAAAAGGATTTCTAGGAAAGATGCCGTTTGGAAGAAAGTAGAAGCTTCGTATTACATATATACATATAATATCAATGCATGTACAAAATAAAATTAAGTTAAAATAAGGTTTTAAAAAAAGAAAGGGGGGATGCATTTGTTTATTTATTTATCAGTCATCTTTTATTATTATGGGCATATTTTGGATGTTCGGGTTTAGTGGATTGAGGCGGCACAGGAGGTGGGGGTTCTCTGTTTTTATTATAAAGATCGTTTGTGTGTATGTTTATGTTTGGGCAAGTGGGTGTGGCTGGTGCTGACGTTTGAGGACTAGAATCTGTGCTGTCAAATGGATTTGTTGATTGCTCCGATTCGTTTAAAAATTTCGGGGTAAAACCCTGAGTCAGCAGGAGAGACTGGCCTGTGTCAACCATTTGTGATAATTGGTTCGCGTCCATTGATTTATGTGCTCCGTGTCGTGATTGTCCAGATCTGACAGGCGAGACTCCCAGTGTACCGAAAGGTGAAATAGGCGGTGGAGCAGAGAATGGGTTAAACGGAAGTGATCTTGAGCGAGAGTGACTGTATCCTGGATGAAGCCTATTAAGCCTAGGTGTTTGACTGGGGGTATTATTGTTACTTTGACCAAGTGACGATGATTGAGAATCAGATTGCTCACTTTTTAGGCTGACTGACCGAGAAGTTTCACAAGAGGATCTTGGCTTTAACGATATTTCAATTGCTTCGGTTCTAAATCTTGGCAGGGACTTTACTACTACCCACATATTAGCAAAATGGAAAAAAGGAAAAAAAAAAGAGATTTTATTCATGATGTTTTTTCTCTCTCTTACCTTTATCATGTGCTAAAGATATAGAAACAGCGTGTCCTTGTTGAGCATGAGAGATTAAACGTAGGACGGCAAAGAATTCCCCTTGATTTAGACCTTCTTTTTGATGTTGGCAAAGTGACAAAATCTATTTGCTCTCTCTTATTTATCAACTGCGCTTAAAAGAATCACAAATAAGATAATTTACCTTATTTAATGTTTCATCAGCAAGTCCACTACTTGATATAAACTCTAAAGCCTTTTCACTGTTGAGTAATTGTAATCCAAAGGGATTCAGGTCCTTCCACCACGACTTGTATGGGTCCCGTTCTTTATCGTTTAAATCGCTGAACTTTACGCCTGAGTCGTCAGATGACTCTTGGTGATGTAATGCTTCATGGCGTTTGGTAAATACTGTGGTTCTACTTTCACTTTTATGTGAATTGTTTGAATTAAATACATTTTTTATTTTAATCATATTATAAATTGATAATGAAAGAGAAAAAGAAAAGAAAAAGAAAATTAACTTGAGACGCTATGCGTCATTTTTTAAAAAAAAAAGGAACGATTCCATTTAAACACCGCAAACGATGCTTTGAGTCAATGAATGGGTGCAATACACGTATACCATCACTTTTCTAAAGAGGAAATGGGATACGTTTAATCTTTACAGGTAATAAAAGTATAATAAAGTATCCATTCGGTTGAACTAGAAAACCATGGGTTCGGTGTTCAGATAACGTTAATTTTGGTTATATATTTCGCATATTAGAGTATAAGCCTGTAAGATTTACATCATACATTTAATATATAAAAAAATACTTTGTACTTTACTAAATCAATCAAGTAAAAAGTACAAATGTACAGTGAAAGCCGTTTTACTACATTTTAACATCCTCAACTGCATTTTTAAAAAGTGGATTTTTTGTACAAAACAATTATCCCAAAAAATGGGATCCATAGAATATTAACTCATACTTTTTTTGTTTCCATAATGCTGAATGAATTAACTCAGATATTTGGTATATTGAACGTAATATAAACACAGTTTATAACTGTAGGATTGAAAAAAAGACTGTGACACCTAATTTTTAATGCTGTGTGACAATCTCAAGATTTTGTTTTTGTTTCTCAATAAGGTTTTCTATTCATTAGGACCAAGACACACTAAGCGACAATAATTGCAATATATTAAATTATGATAAAGGGTGAAATATTATTTAGTTATATAAATTAACTTAAAAGGGGATAGAAACAATGCAGAAAAGTGGCTATTGATTTGGTTCATCTCATCAAAACTCTATCCGCGGCTGAGGTTGCTGCATAATGCAGATAGAAAAACCAGTTTTCTATTTGGCTACATTATACTCAAGTAACCCCGATTGATATATACATCTTGTTTTTTGCATTGCTTGTATTTATTAATTATTTGAAAAATAAAACTCATTTCAGTATACATAAATAGTGACAGCTTTTGAATATATTGCGCTTGTTTTGACCTTACGATGTAACCGATTTCAGCACTTCCTACATAATTGTGGTTGCCAGTAGTGAATTCCCGGAGTTGACACCGATTTTGGTCCAATGCTAGAAGGGCATGTTGAATATGTTTTGAATCTGGTAAATCAAACGATGTCAAATATGGCGCGATCTGTTGCAGTTGTGGAATAAGTCCAATGTTTAAACGGTTTTCATAATTAAAATCAGAACCAACAAATACAGAGTAGAGCATATTAGCAACCTTTGGGTATTTTATAATAGCGTATTTTTGAAATTCAATGTATTTGGGAGTTGACAAAGTGTGCACCCTTTCTAGAGAGAGGTTTGTGACAGAAATTGTAGGCTTAATTGCTGTAGGAAGAATATCAGAATAAATTCCAAATTTCTTTAAGTGTCAGTGAGGACAATAAAGGTAGTTTTTTATGCAACAATTCCAAATCTGCTATAGACAAGCTGTAATTCTTGAGTGATAACGATTTTAGTGCTGGGGCGTTTCCAAGTAAGGTAATAAGTTCTTTTCCAGGTTGTTTTTGTTTACCGCATATTGTTATCTCCTCCAAAACTAAGCACGGACCTCCTTTGAGAATATGGTTAGTAAACACCTGACTTGAAGGCTCTCTAATGGATTTGATTGTCTTGGCCCATGGATGTGGTGCCAGCATTTTTGTAAAACGCATATCGTAATTAGGATTATTGGCGTCTCCATAGAACGTCAGGTGGCGTATATTGTGAATGACATAAGGTAATATATCGACCTCTATTTCGCGATTATCGGAATTTTTTTATTTCAAGTATAATTCTCTCGACTATGTAACTTTGTGTTGGATTCAGGTGCATTTTAGTGACCAACTTAGCCAACTGGCCGTTGGTGTGAAGCCGAATAGTTTTAAAAAGAATCGTGCTTTCAAGAGCTTTTTTCCACGCGCGGCAAACTGTAAGACATCCGACTTTGTCTATCTGATGAAGTGGCTGGAATATTTCCTTTAAACGTTCGACTGCAAGGACATTCATTAGAAAGGAATTAACAATGTAACGTAAAGAAATGGAGATGGCAGGCGAAATGGTATAAAAAAATTGAAAAACTAAAATCGGTGCTTTAAAACTTCGTGTCTCTGATTTGATGTACCTTTTGCTCAAACATCAATAACTTTATACTTTCAACATTGTTTTGAATACAGAGACGCTAAAAAATCATAAAAATATACTTTTATCTGCTTTTATAGGATAAATAAATGATATTTAATGAAATAAATCACCCCAAAAATCGATGGGAGGCTTCACATTATAATTTTTGTGGCTTGCAGAAGAGTAAATTTTTATTTCTTAGTATATAGTTTTCGATATCTGTTATAAAAACCAATTTCAATTTGATCGACTCGAAGAAAAACATCTATTTCACCACCTCCGAACCGTATCACCTTATTAGTCTGAATGGTGTGAGTTTTCTTGCCCAGCATCTTGATAATGTGCAAATGTAATATGGGAATCACGTCGTCTCGTCCAATCAAAAAGTAGGAAACTTTGTGTGCTGTAAACCAGAACAAAAACGGGTTTTAGCCCAGTATTGTTATATTGGAGATTTTCAGTAGTATCCAAACAGAGTAAATTAGCTCTATCGTTCACATACCATTAGGAGAGTTCAGTTCCATACCATCGTTAGCAATCGTGAGTCATTGATTTTGAGGGGAATAGTACAGTATATACCATTTCATGTCATTTTTGAGACACCAAGTAAGATTTTAATTTATTTATGAAAATAGGGTAAGAAACCTTTCCCAGTCATATCATTGCTGCAAAAAGTAAACATCATGAGACTCACCAACGGTATGTGCAGTGATCTCCCATGATATACAGTAAGGAAGCTTTACAAAGTAGAAAAGCCATATACCAATCATGAATGAACTAAAGCCCCTTTCAAATAAGAAAATGTTCGTTTATTGGCCTGCTTATCGTCTGCTTGCTTCACCGCTCTCTTCCAAGTTTGGGAACTCGGTCAAACCACCGCTTTGAGAGCACAAACAGACATACACAAAATCAAGCAAACAGAGCAACATTCATAAACAACTTGTAAAGAAAAATAAATGGCTCCATAGTGCTCAGAAGCAGCAAGGCAAATATGGCATCAAAAATATTTATATATTATTTGATATATAACAAAGTGGTTCCAACGGTTCCTTGCTCTTTTTCTATTTGTGTCACCATCTCAGTTGATAGATTTACTATCATCCAAGGAAAAATGCACATGCCAATCCAGACACACAAATGGACAGGTTTATATGCTTTTTCTTTGGCATATTTATTCTTATACTTATCATTTATCTAAACTATAATTAATTATACCAAAAAAAATAGCAATGGAATAGTATAATAAAGTTTAAAAATGGTATGACAAATATACTTAAAACCATTTTTTTTATTTTGCGCAAAATAGTAAGGTGATTGCGCAACAATTACACAAAGTTTTACACCGACAAAAGGAATGTTTTATTTATTCTTGAAGTGTAAAAAAAAAAGAAAAAGGTTATAAGCGCAAACGGTTCATGTTGAAATGCGGCTAATGTTGAATTAGATTAGAGGGTGTTGATATTATATATAGAAAAGAAAAAAAAGGTATGTATGGGGTAATGTTGAATTATACAAGAGATCAAAATATGTTGAAAGTATGATACAAAAAAGAGTAAAAAAAGGGCTATGTAAATGTTGAATTTGTACTAAGTTATGGTTAATACGGGGAATTGTTGAAATAAATTGTTGAAATAGTAATTTTTTGTTGTTGAGTTTATGCCTTTTCAGCCTTCTCCAAGAGCAAGCTACGAAGGAACTTGATTTCAGACTCAAGGCTCTCGACACGGTTCTGAAGATGGTCAGACTTGAGAGACATCTCACGCACGGATTCTTCCATGGCCTGTTCTCTCATCTTCTTCTTTACACGGAAGCGGGCACTTGCAGCTGTATTACGACGACGCTTGTCTTCATCAAGGATTTGATCATCTGCATCAAGAACAGGTGAGTCCTCACGAGGACGCTTGGCTTGGATCTTCTTCACCACAGGTGAAGGTGCCACTGATGGTGCTGTGGACTGTGTGCTAGAAGCAGCAAGGGCGGCAGCCTGGGATAATAAACTGGCCAATGCCACTGGGTCTAAAACGGGAGGCTTGGGTAAGAGTACCTGGCGACTCACGGGTGTAGCAGCGGGAGCCAAAGCAGGAGCCAAAGGACGAGGTTGGATACGCTTTGGTGTGGGTGTGATAGAAGGTGTAGCGGCAACAGGAGGGGAGGGAGCAATGGAAATAGGAGTAGGTGCCGGTGATGCATCAAGCTGCTCTTGCTGTTGTCTTGGTAATTCATAATCCAAATAGTTTACGAGTGTATCGTAGGTAACGGGGTCCAGACCACCATCATTGAATTGACAGCCAGATACATCCACAGGGGAGTTTGTCTTGGTCTTTTCTTCATCAAAGATGCCCACACCAGGTTTGACATCAAATGTGAATTTGGCGTTACTCTATTAATGTTGGTTTTATTAGTATTAGGAATTTTAAAACATTCATAAAAAAAAAATTTTTTCTATGGAATACAAGAATAAAAAAAAATTTTTTTTTTCATTGTTTTTGCACAACTTACCCATAAATCAAGTTCATCAGCAACATCTTTGTCAGATTGAACGACATCACTAGAAGCGTCAAATACTAGTGAGTCTAGATTTGAAAAATATGCATCATAAGTGGAAAGCGGCATGGCCGTTTTTAATATTATAGAATATGAAAAAAAAAGAAAGAAAAAGGATAAAGAAAAAGAAAGAATAGGAAAGGAAAGGAAACAAATATACAAGTCATGACAAGTTTTTTAATGGCGTGATTTGATTGGCTGATATTTTCAGCAGAATTTAACCGGAGCTTTCCTCGCTTACAAATTCAAAAGAAAGCCTTTTGTGCCATGTTATCTTTACACCTCTTGGAATATAAAAATAAAGAACAAGTAAATGTTACAGTGATAAAAATACAATGTGAATCTAGAATAAGTTCGTCTAGTTTTTTATTTTTTTCGTATTGTAATCTAGTTTTTTATTTGCTTTAATAGAAAAGCGTGGAAGACATTCTGAATCCACATCATAATAATAATAAAGCGGAGTCAAAATATGTAGGCAAACTTAATTTAACAAGTAGAGATAGGTTTTATCCTTTCATAAAACTTAACACTAAAAAGGAAAGGAGAAAAATGGTTTAAAAGATAGATAACAACAATATGAAATGAAAAAGAAGATGATGGACAGGAGAAAGAACAAGAAAAAAAAGAAAAAAAAGCTGATTATTATTATTATTTTTATATACAAGACACAAGTAAATTGTCTTTTTTTGAAACATTTTCATATTCTATTCATGATCAAAGCCATTCATATCTTACAATAAGACAGTAGAAGGTGAACAGGAGGTTATATATCTTTTATTCTGTCAAAGCCTAGTTCTGTCATTAAACTACCAAAAATAGAATTTAAGAAAAAAAGAAATAATAAAAAAAGGGTTCAGCAATAACAAATAAAAGAAACAAAAATCAATTAAGTTTTTATATTTTTCAGGAGAGTGAATGAGAAAGAACGAAAGAAAGAGAGAGAGGTAAAAGAGAGCCACTTTAAGGCTGTGTTCTGGACCTTTTTCTAATTTTGAAATCAAGTTGAAAAGCAACTAATAAATAAACCTTTTGAACATGTCAAATAGATTTATAATAAACAATCGCCAAACAAAAAAGAGGGAGATGTAAACAACGTCATAAACTATTAAACGAGACCATGTTCTTTATGCAATAATAAAAATATAAACCAAGGGGATTAATAAAAAGTAAAAATAGAATTATTATATGACAGCGATGAATTCGGAATATCAATGCAATTATAAAACTAATAAATAAATAATGTCTGTTTTCATCATTTTGTTTTTTTTTTTTGTTTTATATATATCACTCTTTTATTAATAACATGATGTTGAATAAATGTCGTCTTGCTGCAGTTTCTAATTATAAACTAGCACAGCTTACGTTTTCAACAATGGATCATGGGTCACTCAGAAAGACTGCATTGATAAAGAATTTACTTGTACAGCTCTATGATGATGATGATCAGGACTATGGAATGACACGCTGGGAGTTCTTTACACCCGAATCATTGGAAAAAAAGACGCAGCGAGATATTGAAAGAATTATTCAGCGTTATACTCAACTCATCTGTGCTCAATCCATCATACAAATTAATGATAGAACCACTAGTTTTTATTATCCCAAGCAGGAAGAAGAAGAAGAAGAAGAAGAAGAAACAAATTATGCTATCCACTTGGAGGCCGAGTTAATAGACTCTTTTGACATGGAATTTTGCTTGGACCTCTCACTACCAACCTACCGCCGAAGCAACTCATTTGATGAGCCCAGATACCCGCAATACCATCAGGACTTGGTCACCCCACCACCTAAACGTGTGTCGTCTTTAGAATATAGACGCTCTAGATCCGAACCCTCATTAATCGATGACGATGATATAAAGTCCGTCAGCACCGATTCTCTCGATACGATTGAACTGGAACTGGAGGTGCATTCATCCCCTCGATCCAGCGTGCTCAGCGATTTGTTTTCCTTTTCATTCACAACCGCAAAACGCCAAAAATCAATTAAACGCTTCTTTTCATCCTTCTCTTCAAAAGAAGAGATAATTGATCACCCCAAATTGACAAGATCTAAATCCGTTGGTACTAAACTTCTGAAACGTATTAAATCCTTTAAAAAATAATGTAAATCCTTCCCCCAAAAAAAAGCTTAAAAAGTCTCCCTCTTTTTTAATATTTTTGTAAACAAAATGTATATAATATAAATAAATTATTTTAAAGTGAAACACCTGATCTTGCCCAAAACATACATAATCTTAACCAAAGACATTCCTGAAATAAACCCTGGCTGCTCTTCCTTTGTAAACCCGATTGAACATGTCGAATGAATACATAAAAGTCGCATACAGCAACCAACTGATCACGGCATGCTTTATCGATAAAAAACCATTCCTTGTCTTCTGCCTTGAGTTTGAATCGATAGAGGACGTCCTTTGATCCACAACCGTAACAGCTCGCCGTGTCCTGACGGAACCCAAATGCAAAGGAGGCTCTCCTTGTGGGTGGAGTGGATCGCTTCTTTTTGTTTTGAATCTCACTATGTGATAATCTCTTCTTTTGCTGATCGCTCATGGGCTCGATATAACAGGGATGATACATGATGGTGTCAAGGACGCGCTTGGTCGACAGGTGGTGACTCTTTGGCTTGGAGGTGTGGCCGAATCGGAGGCATGGCCCGATATCCATCTCCATGCAGAGCTTTAGAAACGGCAACCGGTGTAACGAGACGAGTGAATGCGAGCAGGCCGCCTTTAAAAAATCTGTAAAGAGCTGTAGCCATTTCTGGTCGAGTGATTTAGGGAAATAAATGCGTCGCTGTGGCTGCTGTTCCAAGGGATGCACTGCTTGTTCTTCTTGTTCCTCCTCTTGCCCTTCCTCCTCTTTTTCAAATTTGATGCGCAATTCATTCAATTGTGCTCTTTCATTCTTCAAATCCTCAGCCAACGCCTCCAACCTATGCTCCAACTGACGTTGTCTCTTTTCGGCCACATATCTAGCCCTTTTCTCGTGTGAGACCATCTCATTGGCCTGTTCAAACAGACGCCTGGATAAATCCTCAATTTCGGATTCCACCTTTTGCTTTTCCAGTTCGGCTGAATCGCTTTGCTCAACCTGTAGAATGTACTTTTGATTGAGAGCAGTGAGGTCATGTCGAAGTACCTGAATCTCTTGAAACTGCTTTTGTATCATTTTCTGGGATTCTGCAGGAGAATAAAACGTGTCGCTGCTATCACGGGGAGTGAGTAAGGGCGAGCTTGAGAGGGGTGCTAAAAATACCGGTGATGGTTTCGAGAGACCATTAGCATCGCTGATATGAAGAGAGTCTATCATGATGATGGGTTCAACTGTCATTTTATGAAATAAATGAGTAAAAGAGAGACAGAAAAGACAAAGGGTAATTATTCCTATATAATTATATATGATCGGAAATATATCAATGGACAATCAAACCACAACATATTTTTTAATACTAAAAAGAACAACCCTCTCTCTTTTTTTTTCTTTATTAGTTATATGCATATATATACAAGAAAGTATTTCTTTTTTCTTCTTCTTCTTTTTTCTACTCAAACAAGTTTACATCCGTTGGCATCTCAAAAGTAGGAGCCTCCAGATCCTGCCAATTATCAACTCGTCTTTTTGAGAAATGGATGGCTTCTTTGACAAAGTCCTGATAAAGTAAAGAGACAAAGGCTTGTTGTTTATGAAGGTATATCAACTCTGACCACATGCAAAATCGAATAAAGACGAGACGGTCTTTTTGAGCAGACAATTCTCTTTCATCCTACATAATAGAGCTTAGTATGATATAAAAATAAAAATAGTAATAATAATATGAACAATGACGTACTGTTCTTACTGCTTCTTCTAATCTTTCTACTTCAGATTCCATACCAGGCACGCCTTTGCTTTGGTTAATTTTGGATCGGCTATTGCTTATACGTTTGGTAATGGTATCTGTTTGATTACTAGATAGTTTTTCTCGACGTTCCTCAAGGTCCTATTATTATTATTATCATTATCATTATTATCATTAGTATTCATATTGTATAATATCCAAAAAGACATGTATTTTACCCTAAAAGAAACGAGCAAATCCCTAAAGCGCTTCAAATTCTCCAACACGCCGTCCGTCGCATTACCGACCTGATCCTCCAAGACACTGCTCTCTTGCTGCATGTGTTTTGCCACCAATTCATATCCCTTTACAACATGTTGACAGTTTCTACATTCACCTGCGTGATATCTCAACTCTGCTTCTGCAAGTGAGCTATTGATTATGAAATAAGCATTACATAGACAAAAAACAAGATATCAACTTACTTTAATGCAATAGAATAACGAGAGAAATCCGTAGCCTGACCATGCATCCTTCTAATCATTCTTTCCATAATGAAGCACAGATTAATATAATGATTCACACCAGCGGAAATTCTCTTTTTGGCTTTCTGTAACTGTTCCTCCAGATTACTAGGCAGCATCCCCTCCAATTCACGAATCGGGTATGGTTTTCTTTTAAATTCCTCGTCCAAGATGGGTGGGTTCTGCTTGCGCCAGGCCGATAGTTCAGAGGGCTCGGTAAGAAACTTGTTGACAATCTCGTCTTGCTTTAAAATGGGGTGACGAATAATGGCATTGATGAAACGCGAAAGACCCTTTCTTCTCTTTTCAAGAAAAGCAGCATCACCTAAAACAATATATTGAATAAAAACCCCCTACAAATATATAAACTCCCACTTACGACCACCCAATTTTTTAGGAGGTAAATTAGGTAATGATCTAAAAGGATAGCGACGTAACAGGACCTCTAATAACCACCAAAAATCACTGTATCTTCTCAACACAATCGACGACCTCTTTTCATTTGTAACAATGTAATTAACGTGCTTAAATATAAACCCTTCTCGTTCGGGCGCAACCGTCACCTGGATGTCTTCCACATTCTGAAACCAATGGCGTGTATCCAGCTGTCCTTTCCTTTTGGTATGACTGCCATCTTCCACAGCCCCGTTTTGAACAAGATCCACCTCTTCTTCTTCTTCGTCTTCCTCCTCCTCCTCTGATGCGCTGGATAAAAGAGTGGGCGATCGCTTGGTCATGCCGGGATAACTGCTATGTCCGTTTGCTTTTGGTGGTGAAATGGGATGATCTGTTGTAGGTCTCATCACCTTTTGATGCTGCTCGCTATAGTTGATGCTCGGTTCGGGTAAATCTATAAAATTGTTAAATATTTATAGCAAAAAACCACATGTTTTAATATACTTTACAATTTCGATTTTTAAACAACTGTTCCAATGAAACATCTACATTCTTGTTTATTAGTCCTCATGTTTATTATATAAAAACTCTTTTCTTACCAATATTATTTTGTGCACAAGCCAAGAGTGCAATGGCAGTATTGAATTCAGATCGAGTCACATAAGACGCGCCATTCGGCACAACCACTTGCATAATCTACCATCGTTATCAATAAATGAATGTGTGTAAGTGCAAATATCGCTTTTCTTCTTTCTTACCCGTTCAATCTGATAAGCGGTGATATTTCCTTTTGATAGTAAAGCATTTAAACTTGAAAGTGACACTCTTCCCGACCGTTGGTTTTGTGAAAATAAGCTGTCGTAAATATCAGGCAATCGTATACTACCTAAACATGTTTACTTTTAATATCACTACGACTATTTTACTCTTTTTTGTCTCATTTACCAAGCACCGTCGATGCCGTAAGCTGGACTTGTGGCTTTCCAATGGCATCTGCTGTTGTGTGAGTGGTAGAGTAGTTTAGATTGGAAGAAGGGAAAGAGCGTTCCATGGTAGAGGAGCCACCCCATGGATCTTCTTCGTACTGTGAACTAAACATGGACGCCGACATGGAATTGCCGAGCATGTTTGTTGAATTGGAAGGAATATCAAATATGGAGCTTGATAAAGGATCGTCTTCTTCGTGAAGCATTTTTCTATCTTTTTGTATTTATGCTATTATTGTTATTATTACTGCTGCTATTGGATGCTGACTTTATTTATAATAACAAGAGAAGAAAAAGAATGTCGCTATATAATAAAGAGAGGGAAGGGAAAAAAAATAAGAAAAAAAAAAATAAAGAGCTCATTTATGTAACGGTGAGTGTGGGTGTCGGAGAATAAAAAAGAGAGACTGTGCTACTTCTTCTTTTCGGCCTTCTTTTCAAAGTCGCTCAAGATGGAACGTATTCTTGTTTCGTATTCCGGTTCAAGACTACCAGAATCAACAGTGGCTTGCTCTATTATCATTATTGGAATAGTGATTAATGCAATTCATTCACAATCTATTTTCATTACTTACGTAAAAAGTTGATGACGAGTTGCTCAACGTCTTTTATCAGCTTTAGGTTTTCAAGGATAGGTTCTACAATCAACACCATATGTTGCACAAACGTAGTACTATAAGGTGCTTGTGCCATTCTTAAAATCTATATACAGTTATTATCGAATTCACTGCACCACCGTATTTATCTAGTTTACCTTTTTAACAAAGTGTACGATCAAACTATCGTCCAGATCACGTCCCATTCCACCAAAGAACTTTAGCACCGGTGTTGTATAGCCTAGCTGAACCAAGTAAAGCATACGATCGACCCATGTTTTTTGTAATGCCATCTAAAAAGATCAACAAAAACAAAACAAAACAAACAAACATATTATAAACACACACTCTTTTACTATTCTTTCCCACTATTTACCAATATCTCTGGTGCAAACAAGGTGTATTTATGACGAATACATGTTTTGATCACCTCAAACACAATGGGCTGTTGAAGTTGATGCCGGCTGGCAATCTCGTCAATAAATAAATGTAATGTAGGCACTTGGCTAGTGTTGAAATAAGTATCGAAATAACCTGTGTGGATCGCCATGTACTCGAGCCAAAAGAGTACACCGATCGAGCCAACCGGGTAGCGGATGGCACTAATGATGTATTTGGTGGCTCCCAACATGGTACCCGTTTCGGTCTTGGGCAAAATGGCGTGATAGAGACTTTTGAGAACCTCTTGCACTTTTTCCACCTCTTGCTTTTCATTCTATTTACATTAGTAAGCATAAGTAGCTTAATATATGATTTGTTTTGCTTTTACCTCCTTCTTTTCAGCATCATTTACAGTGGTAGCATAAGCAATTAAAAATGTGACATTGTCTACCATTTCTGCTCTTAGTACCTGGCCATTGTTGGGTACATATAGTGCCTTCAGGAACTTGACTAAATGCATGTATTTATTTAGTTTCGTTACCATGGTAACGGGTGTTAATATAATATATCATTACCTATCAGATCGTAGCTACACAGATGATGAGCAGAAGGAGGATTGGCAGCATCATACATACGTCTCAGCTAGTTTTACATATCAATATCCAATGTAACTCATCCACCACTACCGCCACCACCACTACTACCATCATCATCATCATTATCCACTTACCATAATAATGTCACCCGGTGTAATATTGTGACCATTCATAATTGATTTAATAATCTTCAGTATGTCATTTGGTGTATGCGACATGTATGAATTGAGTAAATCCACAAATGCCCGATTTCCTCTTGCCTTGGCCACCTTTTCCAATTCACGGCGTAAGCGTGTAAGTGGCTCGGCTCCAAATTCATCATAGACGCGTCGAATCAAGATTTGTGCATAAAGATACGTTTCTTGTCTTTCGCAGCAAACTCTCTAATCATAAAAAACACATGAATTCTCCTCTCTTTTCCTTGTTCCTCACTTGCTTTACCACCAAGTTGGGTATAGTATCGTCAAATTCAACATCGTCCTTTGTCACAATCTCCTTGAATGCACTTTCCAAAATCATATTGTAAACACGAACATAAGTGGACGCTGTTTTAAGTTGTGATACTTCGTTTTGATAGCCTGCCTCGGATATTCTCTAGTCATTTACAGTTTCAGCATAAAACATATCTATGTCGTCCATTCTTACCAAAACAATGAAGTTTAAAAACGCACACGTTGTATGGGCTGCCAACAAGTCATAAATCGTCCTTCTCCACTCGGGATCGTTAATAATAAAAGAAATGTGCTGATCCCAATCTCTTTCTGTCGTCAAAAAGTAATGATCAAACTGTTTGGGGTTGAATTGCTTTTGGAAATGTTCACGAAGAGTGGCATGCATGATGGCCTGACTGTCAAGTCCTAAAATGGTGCTGACCGAAGCAGCAGTAACATTGCACATGGAGGGCACACCAATGTAGGACTCGCTCAGCATGTTGACGGCGTCCATGGGTGCTCCTCCGCACTCAATGTATTCCGATATGACGTTGCTGTAAATGTGTTGTTCAAGAATGGCATCTGTGGAGACAAGTTAGGAAGAGTCAAGTCAATGTATTTTGCTTTACCTTCTCGAGTTAAAGACTTTTTGTATTCGTCAATAGAAGCTATTCTCAAAGGCGGCTACAAGAAGTACGCTTTGTTAGATCAGTCGTGTTTATTGTGCTTGTTACTTCAAAGATCTAACCATTCTTATATTGCTACAACTAAAGGTTCACAGAGAGAAAGAAAGAGTGAAAAAAAATAAAAATAAAAACTTTTTTAAGCTCAGAAATCGTTTTATTGATTTTGCCAAAGAACAATGGGGCCTTTGGCATGTAATGTTTAGTACATATTTGCTATACACTTGGCTTGTTTTCTAGCGTTCCTGAGAGTGAGTGTCTTGCACTTTTTTTGTTTCATCAATGTTAATCTTTTTGCGGTGATGGTAGCGCGCTTATCAACTAAATGCGTTTATTAATATCGCTTATCAACACTCTTGTGGTTTTAAAACGTACCCTTTCTATCAACAAAATAACCTTTCTGATTTAACCAAAAAACCCTCCTTTTTGCAAGTTCGAACCCTTGATCTGCACCCTTTGTGTACCAGTTTAATGCCTCCACAAGATCCTGTATTACCCCAAAGTCCTTCTTATAACATCTGGCTATATTGTATTGAGCATAGATGTTACCCTTGGTAGCTGCCTCCAAAAAATATTGAAAGGCCATTGTAAGGTTTTTTGGAATAGATGCGCCGTTGAAATGAATACATCCAATGTTATTACCAGCCTCTATACGTCCACATCGATATGCTTCTGAATAATTTTAACTTGGCATAAGCGCTTCCGTTTTCTCTGAAACCGTTATTATCTGTAGAAGCTAGTTGGTAGAGCTTTCGAGCCGCAATATAGTCTTTCTTTGTTGTAAAACATATCCGCTGCTTTGGAAAGTGCATCATTTTCATCATGTCTTGAATAAATCGAGGGATCTTCCTGTATTGGTGTTTCTACTACACAGGCGAGGCTAAATTCCCTGTTTTCAGAATTACTTAAAAGACTAGTTTTTGCGCGGGCAGTCAAAAATTGAACACAAATATATAAATGGATTTTTGTAAAAAAAAAAAGATTTTTATTAATAAATGGATTTAATTCACGATCGGTCACCCTTCCGATCCTCGAATCCAGATCGCTTCTTGGCTGGTATCCTTGGGCTGCTTTCCTCGGCTAGTATCCTTGGGCTGCTTCCCTAGGCTGCTTCCCTAGGCTGGTATCCTTAGCTGGTATCCCTGGCTGGCTTCCTTTGGCTAGTATCTCGGTGTTTACTGAAAGCAGACGCAGACTGTAACCATGTTTATATTCATAGGGCATATAGACTCGTTTTAATGTTAACTAAGAAAAAAATATTAGAATACATATATACACTGAAAAAATATATCTAAGTAGATGCCTTAAGTGACTTGCTACAGTTTAATAGTTAGAAACATCTACGACAAAAATAAGCGTATATTAGTTTTATTATCAGAACAAGTAAACATATTACAAGTGTTTACCTTCAAATACAACCTAGAATTAAAAGCCTCAGGTGCGGACCTTAAGCACTTTCACGAGCTCATCTGTAGCCAAGTAATGCATTTACTACCCGACATTAGAGTTATTAGTAAAACAAAAGTAAATAAAACAAAAAGAATACTAGGTTGTTGCCTTTTCCCAAGTTGTTATAATAATCAAAGAGTGCATCACTGACAAAAATAAAATAAAGTAAAAAAGAACAGGATAAATTAATGCTCATTTTTTTAAAAAGACAAGATATCATCTGGTCTACTCTCAGCTTGTGGTCCCCCCTTACGTCTACATTTCTTCAATGCTATGACTAACCGATGGCTCTTTTGGTTCTACTGGTACTACCTCTCTCCACTACTTCATCTACAAGCACCCCCTTTGATGGTGGTATATTTACGTAGAGTGTTTGCCCACCCGATACTAAGTTAACTCTGGTTTAAATCGCTGTGTTGCTTCACCTGCATTGTGAATATACCACCCCTTTATGGTCCTTAAAAATAGTTTATATTATAACTTTAAATCCGACCCAGTTGTCGCTGTGGCTTAACAATTACATCGGAAGGGTAAGTTTTTCTCTCTCCGAATTTCCTTATGTGGAGCTAACACCTTTCGCAGTGTATTAAAATGCCCAATAGCTTTATTATAAAAGAGACTTCCCTTCTTTCCCTCCTACTTCTTTTTCAATAAAAAAACAAAAATAATGTCACAAAGTAAATCGTATGATTGCTGTTTGTATTGATGAAGGGTCTGCTGGTTATATTTATGATTGGGCTTTCCATAACATTTTCGATCCAAAAACTGACTTGGTAGATATTAACAAATCCAAAATATTTTTCCTTCATAGCTAACTTGTCCTTATTAAGGTGGTGTTATTAAATTGTCGTCAGTTAAATACCCCAGAGAACCCTTTGATCAACCCTTCTGGGTTCGTTCCTGAAGTTGAAGATGCCAAAAAGATACAAAGTCATCACTTATTGAAAGAGTATGCTCGCAAGTTAAAATCACACAATGTAAGAAACCCCATCTTTTTTCTTGAAAACTATATTACTAAAGTATATATGATATGAAGATTACAGTTAGAACCACTGCACTGATAGGGGATCCGAAAGTAGAAATTGTAAAAAAGTATCTGAACTGGAAGCGGATTTATTAGTAATGGGCACACGTGAATTAGGCACCATAAAAAGGTATATAATACATTTAAGATTAATGGAGACGAATGAATGATGCTTATTATATATAATTGTTAATATGGTACTGCTTAGAAGTACAAGCAACTGTGTTAGTCATAACTCCCCATGCACTACCGTTATAGTTAGAGCCCATCCGGATGACCCGGAAGGAAAACATCAAAAAAGAAACATATTTCAAAGAAACATACAAGATAATCAATCTAATACTACTGTTGTAGCTTCAACATGATCCTTTTTTTTCGTTTTTTATTCTATTCTTTACAAGCTTGACATTCTTTATTGGATGCTTTTCTATATTTCATTTATATTTGTTAATAATAAAAAGTCGACAATAACAATAAGAATAAACTTACTGTTTTTCACGACAGGCACGCTGAAAGTCATCCCATTCTTTCATGCATTTCGAACGGTCATTGTTGTTTTTTGCGAGACATTCTTGAAGTGGTTTGTGATCACAAGATTCTACTTTTTTTCCTGATTCCATTTTCGTTATATATATATATATATATATATATGTGTGTGTTGACTGGCCCTGGTCTT
>VCJJ01000284.1:4363-25811 GCA_024139415.1 Backusella tarrabulga | reverse complement strand
GGAAGGGTAAGTTTTTCTCTCTCCGAATTTCCTTATGTGGAGCTAACACCTTTCGCAGTGTAGAGAGTATGTTAGCTATATACGTGTTTCTTTCCATCAGGGTGTATATAAGATAAAACACTTGCGAAGTATTTGATTTATCAAATCCATGCTATAAAATATATTAAAACAAGTTGAAATAAAACGAAAAGAAATGAAAAGTGTGTGTTGGTATTTATTGCATTTGAAAAGAATGGAATATGGTCCAAATAAATAGTAGCTATTGCTATTATTGAAAACAATGGCAGCTACATAATAATAGTTATGCCAATGGCACCATTTGTATAGTCATGTACTTCTTTTAGAGTGTTGATCTGATTAATTAATCTAACAGTAAAACATAATTTACATATTTATTTTTCAAATAAGGCGATTCATTCATTATCGTCATCTTCAACAACATATCTCATTATTATTCTCGCACATCCTTTTCGTAATTTGGAGAGGTCCTCCTTCTTTTGAATCATTTTGGCTTCCTCCTCTTTGTAAGCATCATACATTGCTCTGATAGTTGTGATATCCTTTGTTAACGTTTTCGCTTCTTTCTTTAGATGGTCGTTCTCATTTTCAGAGGCGACTAAATTTTTCTTTGCGTCATTCAACTTGGCTTTAAGCGATTCTATATCTTTATTAAAATGAGTAATTTATTTCGCTGATATCTACAAAGACCTACCACTATGTTTTTTATCAAGTCTATATCCCTCGTTATGTAACCTGTTTTTGCAGATTCTAGCTTCCTTTGATCCACTTTCGGCACTCTTATCATACCATTCCAAAGCAAGTTGAACATTCATTTCGACACCATCTCCTTGCTCATATAGCAAACCAATAAAGTATTCCGCATTAAAGTCACCGCTATCTGCTGCTGCCATGTAATACTCCATTGCCTTTTCATAATCCTGCTCGACCCCAAATCCAAAGTGGTATGCACGTCCAATGCTTGTACCAGCTGTATTCTTTCCATTTTCGTATGCCTTTAGAAAATAATCTAGGGCACGTTGATGGTCTTGCTGTACACCAAAACCGTGGTGGTAGATGACACCAAGCATGTATTGTCCATCCGCATGGTCTTTAGCGTCTGTCATCTTATACCATTCCAGTGCGTTTTTGTAGTCACCATTCCGGAAGCATAGGTCTCCAAGCACTAAAACGGCATCGAGGTCTTCTTTTTTAGCCTTTACAAACAATAAACCACTTAATTCTTTTTCGCCAACTAAGGTATAATTGGATTGTTAGTCCATTGGTCACTTTAGTAAAAACAAGTTTACGTTACCAAACAGATCCATTTCTGAAAAGTATTTCACTAAGGAAAGAAATGAATAGAAATATAAAAAGAGGTATAATAAATGATGCGAATAATAACTCCTTTGGTCATGTTTATCGTTACTGCGAATGGGCTCATTCATTTAGTTATAATTTAATCATTGTGATTTGTTAATATTACAGTTTATATATTTAGATGAATAATAGACACAAACAAAATATATACGCGTGCTCCTGTGATTTTGACATGGCGTTGGATCATATCTATGAATGAATCCATCTTTAATTAACCACATACGTTTAGGGGGAAAATTGCCCCACAGAAAATAACAGCACAAAGGAAGAAGATAAAAGTATTTATCTAGTCCTAATTAGAAAAGAGAGCCTCAAAAGAGCTCAGGATAACGTATTATCCTATTTCATCGAGTTCTTGTTATCCCTGTTTTCTTTACATGCCCCTGCAGTTTTGTTTGTTTTTTATTTGCTCTCTTGATTTTTATTTGCTCTCTTGATTTTTATTGCTCCAGCAGTTTCGTAAAATCCACGTAAGTTCAAACTCAATTAGGCTGTATATTAGTGTGGCCCGGATCGGATGATAATGGCAACATACAAATTACAGATAGCATTTTCTTTTTAAAAAAAAAGAGAAGCAAAAAATTTTGTCAATGCACAATGATTAAAACATTCGATTTCAATGAGTATATAGTAAAAAAGCATAAAAAATATCTCTCTGTAAAACGTACTTTTTTTTGTTCTACATATTACGGCATATTTTTCAAAATAAAATATTTATTTTTCGTTTAATAATTAAGGGTTTTATGATTTTTAGTTTCTTTGACATTAATCAGAATTTAATTAGAAAAATTATATAAATATAGCATCATTAGATAGCCAGTAGTTTAGTTGACAAATTTTATTAAGGCAGTAATGCATTATATATGGTTTAAAAAGTCATAAATAACACTTACAGTTTTTCATTTTTTTTTTGTAAGGGGGAGTATGGACAAATGGTACAAAAAAAATGCGCATAGATTATAATCATACTGAGTTTGAACTCACGCGGATTTTACGAAACTGCTATAGAAATACTTGATTTTACTTTTCGGATTATGCATAAAGAACAACGTCTATATTTACTAAAAATATATGGGCAACAAAGAGGAGATGATGTTTTAATAGCTGCTCTCATTTCATAAAGCAAAGTGTAACATAAGCATCCTCCCCTTAGATCCTGCGGAGTGAATCGTCATATTAGAAAATGGCCACCTTATTTGTGTAAGAGAATGTATGTTTATCCTTATACGTTCCTACATACATAATTACGGCAGCACAACATGCATTGGCAGAGTAGTTATTTATAATAACTCTCATTTAACATAATGGCTTTTTTTCTTCTCTTTTTCTCTCTCGCTTTTCTTATACCATTTTCATTTCCTTCATTACTAGCACCTAAAAGATGGCACCATTAGAAGTAATTTGCCCTGGAATGAGTAGAACAGGAACAATCAGTCTCCAGACTGCTTTGGATATCCTTGGGTAAGTGTAATGAAACTTGAAACAAAAAAAAAAGGAGGAGGAAAGAGATACTAAACACGATTGGATTTAGATATAACACAATCCATTTCAGATCTTTCTTCAGTGATGAATCCTTAGATATAGAGCGTTTCAAGGATGCCATTGATAACCGTGATGAAGCAGATTGGGACAAGCTTTATGAAAACTACAGCGCCACGGTGGACGTTCCTACATGGCTATGGTACAAAGATCTTATTAAAAAGTATCCTGATGCCAAGGTTGTCCTAACTGTTCGCGATCCCGAAAGTTGGTATATCTCTATTAAAAAGGTATTGGCTATTACGCAGGATCCCAACAATCGTGGCAATTCTGGGAGACCACTGGAGGTATGGAGGCTGCTGGCTGCTTTTTCCACGAGACCTACAAGCCCTCTTTATGGAAATCTTGACGATAAAGAATCTGGAATGGCTATGTTTGTAAAGCATAATCAAGAGGTAATAGACCTTGTGCCAAAGGAGAACCTTTTGGTTATGGAACTTGGTGAAGGATGGGAGAGACTTTGCGAGTTTTTGGGTAAACCTATCCCGGATGTCCCATACCCTAATCTCAACAACCCTAAGGAGCTCCATGAAGCTGTTATTCGGAGAAAGGAAGGATCTAGTGACAATATCAAGTCTCTCAATGTTGGTGAGAAGGAATGATTCCTTTAAAATGTACTTGTTTAAATAAAGAGGAGAATGCTTAAGTGTGTTCTGATAAAAAATAATGTATTGTCTTTTTCAAGAAAATGAGAACAAATTCAAATTAATGAGAAAATTTTTTCAAATTATTGAGAAAAGGTTAATGAGAAAAAAAAGGGAGTTTAAGAGACGTGAAGAGATTGGTATTAACCCAAGGCATGATACTAAAATAATGGAATATAGTACGTCTGGCGAGCCAGATGTTCTGGTTTTTAAAATATTGTATAAAAGTTACAAAGTATGAAAAATGGGACCTACTGAATCTACCTCTGTCATGCTGGTGCGTTACTCTATCACTTAGCATCCTGCTATTCTTCATCGGGAAATAATATACCTTTATGGACGTTGCTAAATGGCTACCAACCACTATTTGCTCACTGCCTGAAATATACTCTGTATGCATGATATATGCTCCCTTTCTCTATAATTATTATCATTTTTCTCATTTATTTGTAATGCTTTCTCAATTATTACCCATTAATTTGTAATTTTTTCTCATTTTTTTGAATAACACAGTAAAGGTGTTTATTAATATAAGTAGATAAAAAGAGTAAATAAAATGATATGTCGATGTTATGTATAGATAATAAGAGGCGTAACAGTTTCTAAAATGTTTCCACCAACCAAGTTCTCATCTTTCAAGTAATCCACTGGAAATTTCACTAGATGGCCCTTAATGCGATTCAATTGAGTTTCAATCTGTTCCACATCGAGTTCAGGATCGGCGATATGACCATACCCGGTAGTATCATTTTTAGGGACAAACTGGTGATGTTGTTCGTAAGTGTGCACAGTATCATCAGGTACACATCGGAAGAGTCTTCTGTATATCTCTGTGTTTGTGTTGGCCGTCTTTAACCAAACATGTTGGTAGAAGCGTTCAGAAAGTGGATCCAAAGCAGCTGCGTCGTATCTCTTTGTATTATATTTATGGTGCATTCTGTATTTGTCAAAGACACTCATGCTTCTACTAACACGATCCAACATTTTGGCAGGTTCATCAGTCTCAATATCTTGAATATCCTTGGAATTATTAATGGAGCGTGTCATAAGGGGGTATGAGTGATCGTGGCGTTTACGAGCGACATCAAGGTCGTCTACTTCACCGTCATCTGCTTTTTCCTCGTCGTCCAAGAGATTCTCCCATTTATCACAGTTGAGTAAACCTAAATGCTCTTTCCACAGTTGCATACGAAGAGTATGGGCAAATTTAGCAGCTTGGTACTATAAAGAAAGTAACGTATCAATAATAATGAACAATTGAAATACAACTCAAGAGTGCAAGTATATTCTTTCAAGAAAAAAATTACCTCTTTACCATCTATATAAGATGGTATTGTTTCGGTATCTTCAATAATCATTGCAATTTCAGAATCACGGTTACCAGCCATAGATCTATCATTGATATTTGCTATTTGGAGTCGGTATGACATTTATTAGTATATGTGTCTGATATAAATGCTGTGTGTCTATACCTGAACCCATAATCACAATCTTGTCATCCACAATCATCAACTTATCGTGAATATACAACAATTCACTGACATATTTCTGTCTCTCATCTTGTTCATCTTCGACCTTAATCTCACCATGGTTTCTCAAACTAAACCAGTTTATATACTGATCAGGATCAATACCATACTCGCGTAATTTCTCCATGATGGAATTTCCTCCTCTTGAAATACTGATGTACTGGAAATGCATCACCGATCTAGCAGAAGAAGATTCACTGGCAGCCAAGTC
This sequence comes from Backusella tarrabulga, assembly GCA_024139415.1. Lineage (NCBI taxonomy): Eukaryota > Fungi > Mucoromycota > Mucoromycetes > Mucorales > Backusellaceae > Backusella > Backusella tarrabulga. Next base: position 20,511 of record VCJJ01000284.1, on the reverse strand, counting down.
ACCTTCAAAAGCGGGAATAAGTGGAATGGTAATGTAGACACGGTATTTTTCTCCTTTTTCGTGGGCACGGCGAATACGTTCAACGAGTGCTTGAGCAATCTTATTACGAAGTACCTTGTCTTCTTGGGTAGTACTTACTAAAGTTTGAGAAAACCATATAATTAATAAGTACTTTTCTTTTATATTATTACTAAAATCAAAACTTACTGAAGAACTGATTTTCAATATAAATAAAATGCTTTGAATAAGAAATACATTCAATATACGCATTATAGATAGAGTGCTATCATGAAAAGAAAGATTCATTTAAAAACCATTATAAACTTAACAAATAATAATGACTTACTTCTCTCTCAATATCTGAGCTCCATTTAGAAGAGCTTCGTAATATTTGTACTTTACAAGAGCCTTCAAAGCTACTTTCGTCTCTGTCGGCCACAAATTCACCTTTAGGCATCAAAAATGGGAGTTGAGAACGGTGCATACTTTTTGAGGACTTCAAGAAGTTCCATCTTTGAATAAAATGGCGAGCAATATCTCGAGCAATAGGACCAACCTATTGTTTAATAGGTAAGAAAACGCTATTTTTTTTTCTTTTGAGTTTATCACTTACTGCACCCAAACTAACGTCATGCCATGGCATGCGAGCAGTATTTGTTTTGTTAACCAGTGACTTGTCAAACTTAGCAACTATAAAACATCTGTAAGTATGTAATGATCAAGTGAGAAAATAATGGAACTATACCATTATTGAAATCCTTGATGCGTGGATTGGAATAGTCTTGACCAGGGAATACTTCTTTATCGTGTCCTTCAGCGGGATAATCCGAAAGACTATGAGCATGTGTATCAAAACGTCTGAGTATATATTTAAAATAAAACAAAAAGAATGTTAGGAACCTTATCTAAGATAGCTATGATCATTTTCTTACCCAAGACATAAATCCAAACCACCAATAAAAGCAAGTCGATTATCAACCACAACAATTTTCTATACACGTATCATGTAAATAAGCACGCATAAGTTTTTAATACTATTATAATAAGTCTACCTCATGATGGGACCAGAACAAAACATTGTTTCCCGAGGTGGGGATATGATCTGGATGGCGCTGAACTGCAAGGTACAGAATGAATAAGTCTTCTCTCTCTCTCTCTTTTTTTTGTTTATTATTTTCTATAAATTTTAAATTTATACTTTACCAAGAATATTCTTGTGTAAACCTTGTAAATGTTGCTTCGTATGTGCGGAATCAATTGTCAGCACTTGTGACATTTCCTTATAAACAACAATATAGATTTTGACACCCTCTTCTGCTTTACGTTTTAATAAACGATCCAATCTAAATTCCTCATTTTCTTCAGGAGGTCTTCTCAAATACTATTTGTATATTTGTGAGTACTAATAGGATTACTCTATAAATATAACTTACCAGTTCGGGTGTCAACCACCAACCTTCAATATAAATTTCAGATTTTGCCGATAGAATAGCGCCAGCGACTGCATCAAAGTGATCTATTTGAAGCCAGTTAGAATAAAGTAATTAAAAACAAATAAATAAGCAATAAACAAACAAATCATTAGTGTACACCTTACTTTCTGCATCAACAAACCATTTAAGCTTCGCGTTATGGCGAACAGGGGCAAATGAACCAAATCGATGCTTTTGAACCCAAGGACTCTCATTCGCGACCTTTTGAATATCTTCATTAAAATCATCTACCTCGCGTCTGGTTCCTTTAATTTCAATACGACGAGACTCGGTTTTGATGATGATGTGGTGATCACCAAGGTAGTATTGGGGATACTTTGTCTCTACACTGAATCCATTATCGAATAGCAAAACGTCTGTTGGTTCAAAGGAGCCTGTGTCGTCACAAAAAGCCATGTATCTGTATAACACCAAAATTGTCTTTTTTAGAATACACCTTATCAAATAAAAATAAAAAATGTTACGTGTAACAGTGATACTTTACGAGTCTCTTAAAATAATCCATTGTGTGTTCCATAAGGGCGTTGTCCAATTTTGACAACAGTTTGACGAAACATGATTGATTCGATTGAGCAAGTAACCTTCCTTACCCTTCCATCCCATGTCCTTTACAATGCTGATAGCGGACAGTTCCAAAAACTCACAAATCTCGTCACTCACCATCATATGGGCTCTGAGTAGTAATTTGCGTAGGTAGTCGGCTAAACTTTCCCGTCTTTCCCTCAATTCTTTTTGCTGACTGTTCGTTGCTCCATCGTACTTCTCGTCATAAAGACCAATCTTATCCTTACAAGTTGCGAGTAAATGGGTGAGCTGATACGGGAAAACGGGTGGAGCAGGCACATCATTGTACAAATTCGATTGGAGTTTAAGTTTATAATGCAACGCCATGAATTCTGAAATACTACGACGTATCACCCACTTGATATCACCATACATCAATTCTACACGAACTACCCATTGATTGCTATTTTCCAGGTACTCTGAGTCTGTAATTTTAACCTATTTTGAGATATGAGTTGGTATGCTTATTAAAATATATTTAAGCTACTTACATAAATACATTGTAAAAGGATAGGTGGCTAAGAGGCAGAATAAAAACATACGAAAAAAATAATAATTAATTAGAGCGAGTACAAGCATGGTAACACAGCATTCTAAATAGCGGTACTAAAAAAAAGCCAAAAAACCAAGCCAAAACCCAAAAAGAATTCTCACCAATTTTCTACCACTTTCATCTCTAGCAAAAGCGGTAAAGATGGGATCAAAAGCAGGCGGATAATAGGTAGCTAAAGTGTGTGTGGGACCTTCCCTTTGAAGATCAGGCGATGGTTGTTGTAGGTTTGCCATCAACTTCAATAGATCCACCGTTTTACCCCAGTTGTTTCTTGCTGTACTGTTTTCTCCACTAGACACCGGTGCAGCCTCAGGTGCACCAACAGAAGGAGGGGCAGTAGGAGCAGTACCCAAGCCAACACCAGAGTCATCTGCTACCTCTTCCCGCTCAGTAAATGGATGTTTAAAGTATGTACGTTGTTCCGGTAGATTGGAGTGTTCCTCATCAAGAGGATTGATGTTATCGTTTTCCAGATCATAAGCAGAGGGCAAATTATAGTCCTCCTGGTGCTGAAGCTCCTCTTCTGTCGATTGCCTAATGTCTCTTGCCCTGATAAAGGCATTACTGTCGTCATCGGATACCATATCTTCAGGCTCCTCTGTAGTAATATTTGAATCCATGGTGGTGTTCAATAAGCGATCAATCACGCTTTTCCATTGTCCTTTTTTGGCCTTGGGAAGCACCCTTGGATCGATGGAATCAAAACTGCTGGAATGCTGGGGTTGGTAATGGAGATCACTGTCGTCTGTCTGTACGCGCTGACTAATCGTTTTCCAACGCTTAAAGTAATCTGCTGTATCAGCAATTGGATTCGACATGGTTCAAAAAAGTAAAAAATAAAAAAATAAATAAAAATCGATAAAAAAAATAAAAGTGAAAGAAAGAATCAAAAAAAGGGAAAGCAGAATTTCTTTTAAGGAAATTTTGATGAAACCTTATTTTTTTTTATTTACTTTGTATTAATTTATTAAAATAAGCTGGAGTTGTTTGGCCAAAGATTTCCTTGCTGTTGGAACGCATTTGGCTGAAAATTCTGATGATTTTGGAAAATATTTTGTTGCTGTTGGATTTGTGGTTGATGATTAAAAAATGGCTGCTGTTGTTGCGGTTGTTGTTGTATTTGTGGTTGAAGCTGAAGTGGTTGAGATTGAAAAGGCATTTGAGAAAATGGATTTGAATTCATTTGCTGTTGCTGCTGGAGAGAGGGAGCAGCTGTAACTGCTGTGGTGTAACTGTTAGTAGGATTGAAAGAACTAGCAGGAATGGTAGTGGGGATGTTTGTAGTTGTAGCCATTGATTGGAAATTGTAGTTATTACTATTATTCATGTTGTTGAGACCATTGTTTGGTTGAAAACTCGTTGTCGTGGTGTTAGGTTGAAAAACAACTAAAAGAAAAATATGTAATGTTACACTTACACAATCACACATATTTATATATACAAATCAAGCTCGCTTACCTGTTCCATCAAATGCTATCTGCTGCTGAGGCTGCTGGAATGGCTGCTGGAATGGCTGCTGTAGTGATGGCTGTATTGATTGCTGTAACATTTGTTGTTGCTGTGGTTGCTGTAACGCAAAAGGATTGTAAACATTCATATTGTTTGGAGCAGAAGCACCATTAGCAGTAGCTGGGATGGAACTGATGATAGGTGTGTCATTCACATTGATTAAGCTATTTGAAACATTCATGCCTCCTAATTTATAAGCCTGACGTTCCTGAGTTGTCTGAGCTCGACCAGCGAGATCAATTGTTGGTTGCGGTGATTGGAAAATGTTATTGTTGTTGTTGTTAGTGGTTACTCCTTCCTTTAAAATAGTGGTGGCAATATCCAAGTTGCCACCTGCACGGCGAAGTGCATCTCTATTGATTGTCATATCTGTAAAACCCAATCTCATTAAACTCTCCAACTTTTGGTCATCAGACATTAATAATGCTGGAGATGCTGATGCTGGTGCGAACATTTGATTAGTAGTGCTGTTTGCGCCATTCTGTCTGGATAAAATATCAACTGAAGCCTCAATGTTGCCTTGTGTCTTAATTAGTACTTGTTTGTTTAATGAATCGTTTTTGAATCCCATCTCGCGCAACTGATTCATTGCCCTTTCAAGTGGGTCAACTTTGGATGGAACAGGCACAGACGATGATCTCTTGGGTACGTTTTGTAATCGATTAGCGATATTTGGGTTTAGTGAACCAGGTGTAGAAGGCCGAGCCTATTTTGTATATTTACAAAAAAGGTAAGTAACCATGGTTTTTATCAAGTAATCATGGTAACCCCAATATATTTACCATTCTGTTGTCAACCAGGAATAATCGTTTCTCCCATTTTGCTCGAATATATCGTTCCACAGCACTTTTTGTTTTATAGATGAATGTTATTATCGCTATTATACCTGCAATACGCATTCACTTACTCTTCATCATCAGTGAGTGGACGAGGCTGATTATTTGGATTGATTCGACTATTAACAATGTTATTTCCGCCAGATCTCTTCATTATCTAAGACATTCACACAAATATAAGATAAGATATAAATAAATAAATGTGTATTTATAGTAATAGTTTAATTTTATCTTACATCGAGTTGTTCGGTATTCCATTGGTCCATAGTAACTGACTTGACTTTCGAAATGTGTGTACCCATCTTTCTGTGAATACCCGCACAACGAATGCAAAGAAATACCCCTAAAGAATAGGAAGCCCAGCGAGGATCTAAAAACGAGATATAATACATCATCAGTCACTTGAATGAATCCACTAGTTACTGTTAGTCTTTACTCTTTGCTCCACAATCAGCACAAGTATCGTTTCCTGGTTTCTTTAAAAGCTCATTTAAGGTACGTTCGTTTCTATCCTGTACTGTTTTTGATTGTCTTTCGCTCATTATTCGAGATGAAGAGTATATTTCAAAGTAAAAAGAAAGAAAGAGAAAGAAATAAGCGGAGAAAAGATTAAAAGGGAGTAAAAAAAACATAAATTTATCGCTTTCGGAGTTTTATCTGAAGTCTAATTTGCTACATTTTATTTTTAAAAAGATGGCTCATCAGGATGATCCTTTTTTCTGTTGAACTCGAGAGCATATTGTAAGATGTCATCAGCACTTGTGATTGTTCTATCATCATTATAGGTTAGTATAGAACTATAAAGTGAAGGTATATAGACTTACTGTATTTTATCTAGTGGATATTCTTTCTTTAATAAATTGGCCAGCACTTTACCAGGACCAAAGCATATAAAGTCATCAATGTCTTGTCCCTTACAATAGTTGATGCTTCGTTCCCATTGAACTGGTGCTGTTACTTGTTCGACTAAAAGTCTTGGTATTTCCTCTGCATTTGCGTACTAAATGATTTTTAGTTTCATTTTAGCACAAATCAATTTAAATATATGTATTTATACTAACTGGTTTAGCAGTGACATTAGAAATGACGTCTACACAGGGCATTTGTATCTTTACACTCTTTAATGCATCTTCCATCACATCGGCTGCTTCTTTCATTAACCCACAGTGAAAAGGTGCTCTTTTTTTTGTTAAATGATGAATTGGACACTTATAACCATGATAACTTACGAAACAGGTAAATCCACTGCACGTGCAGCAAAACGACGTTGCTGAAGCAAACGAGAAGCCACATCCACTCCTGCGCTTGTGCCGCTAATAACCACTTGGAAGGACTAGCGTGAAAAACCAAGTCAATATATTGTTTTTTACTTTTAAAGAAAATGATCTATCTTTAGTATTTACACTATTGATATTTGCCACCGAGGCCAATTCATTTGGCGGTAACTCCCCCTGGATTTCATCCATTGCCGCCAATAAATCCTTTAATTTATCTTTTCTCACAACCAATGCTGACATTGCGGTTTTTCTATCTGCCACCGCACGTGTCATGGCCTCACCGCGAAGTCGCACTAGCCGAACAGCATCTGCCAGCGATAGGGCGTTGGTTGCAACGAGCGCCGTGTATTCACCGAGCGAATGCCCAAGTGCATTGTTGCAGGCCTTTGCAATGTCAAACCCAAACTCAGTCTCTAATACTCGAAGCATTGCAATCGAGGTTGTTAAGATTGCAGGTTGTGCATTTTCTGTCAATTTAAGTTGCTCCTACATTATTATCTCATTGTTACTCTCCATTGCTTCCTTCTTGTCCTTTTTCTTTTCTTTTCTTTTCTTTTTTTCTTTTTTACTTGTTGACCATCAAAAATAAGTGAACGCAAGCCATTTCCAAGGGCTTCGTCTGCTTCGTCAAATACTAGTTTTGCAGATCTTGGGTATAGATTATACAGGTCCTTGCCCATGCCGACATATTGCGATCCCTGGCCTTTACATAAGCGTTTAATATTAGAACTGATAATAGTAGCAATAGAGGCATTATTTACCAGGAAACAGGATAGCACGATGAGAGCGTTCAATTCCTGCTGTGCTCTAATTATTAACAGTTAATTAATTATTTAATTGATATGAAACAGATATGTACCATCCATGTTCGCTTAATAAGCTTTGGTACTAAATTACTCATTTTTGTTTTTGAAAGAGAAAAGAGGGTGTATCTTAAAACAACTTGTTGTACAAGTGACAGTTTTTTTTGTGTATTTTTTGGGGATCTTTTTTTTTTCCTTTACGGGATGGGGATGCATTTAAGGTTTTTCTTTTCAGAACGAGGTATTGAGGATTTATTAGCAATACTTTAATTTACAAGACAGTCATTACAAGCACTGCGATTATTTTTAGTGTCATTTTTAATGTTATGGTGTAGTTGATTAGTACAGTCAAAGGTCAACATGCATTTAAAATACGATTATCACTAAAAGTAACATTGGAGTCTCTTAAAAGCGATCCACCGGTAAAATATGAGAACATCACTTTATTTATTTATCCGAAATTTGTGTAATAAAATAAAATAGACGATTGCCAAAGGTATAGGAGTAACAAAGAAATGAGACTGTATCAATTTGATTGGAAATTGACTTGCACATACGTAAAAGATCGAGATTTATGCTACGGCCGATCTCATGTGCGATTTGTGTGGGCCCTTTCCAATAAGAGCCGCAAAAGATGACACTAGAGCAACAAGAATAGTATTTCTTTCCCGCCAAATATTTGAAAAGGCTTTGGGTTTACTTTTCCCTTGGCAATATCCTGCTTGGGTTTAATAACCATGTTAGCCATATTGTTCTTGAATTGAACGAGTTCTATTACAGTGTCATTGATAAGCGATAGTGTTTCCATTGACTCGGGTTTAATAAGCGAGCTGACTTGATCGGCAATGAACACTTCTCCAGTCTTCTTAATTGTATATATATAGCCTGAGTTTCCAATGGAATCCATAGCGAGTATATTTTTAAAGTGAGTACCATACTTGGCCTGTACAGTTGGGAGTGTGCATATATAGTGGGTATGCTCTTTATTGTAAAGCGAAAAGCACCAAAAAAGAAGTCACGGTGAAAATGTACTTTTGTTTCATGCAAAGTGAATTTCCAAAATGGGAACATTTGTGATTTTCGTTTTGTGATGCAAATACCTATAAATACAAAAAAAATGCAAATACCTAACATAAAACAAGAATGAACAAAGTTTTATAATACATAGTATTCCCATAACAATGTAACAACTGGTATAAGTACATACACATTATAAAGAGTATAGAGAGCAGTCTTGCGGAATACGGAGCCAGCTGAACACCTTTACCGCCATTATGCAGGTTAATTAGCGTCTAAATATAATAAAAAAAGTATAAACAAGGCCGAGCCTACATTAGATTACGTAGCTTCTTTTTCCATTTATTGTTTTTATTAAATGTCCTCTTTAGCCACTGAGTAATTATTTGCTTATCTTATAGCTACTATCGGCGTCCTATTAATTGGTTTTTGGCTGACAGTTTATTAGTTGACAATATCCAAGTAAAAAAAGGCATACTTGACAAAGTAAAAAATAGTGAAGCTAGATCCATTTCCGAAATCGCAAATATATACTACAACAAAAAAGATTATAAAAAGGCAATGGAGTGGCACCTTTTATCAGCTCCCAAGGATTTTGCACATTCACTACGAGTAATCGGTTATATGTTCAGTCAGGGATTAGGTGTATCAGAAGACTACAAAGCTGCCATGGAATTGTACTTGTACACATACAACGAAGGAAACGTTACTTCTATAACTAACATCGGATATTTGTACGAAAAAGGTCTGGGCGTAGCAAAAGATGTCAAAATAGCGATGAAATGTTATCTGGAAGCGGCAAACAATGGCGAAGGATTTGCAATGTGTAATATAGGGACGTTCTATGAACTTGGTTGCGGCGTTGAAAAAGATAAGCAATATGTTTTAGAATGGTACGAAAAAAGCGCACATCTAGGATACCAACGAGCGAAAGATAAGATTAAAAGACTTAACAGAAAAGGATATCATCTTAATGATGGATAAAAGAGTATGTATGGGTATAAAATGCGAGCGTGTTATTTTATTGCTAATAAATATAATCCGTATTAATTTCAGAATATTAATTTGGAAAAGGACATTCGGGAACAAAATGAAAAAATCAATTCACTTAAAAAGAAACTGGGAAACATTAAATCAATCAAAAACAAGTTGCGATTGACGGAACAAAAGCTCTTAAAAGCCGAAAAAGAGAAGAGTTTACAATAAAACGAAATCCGGTTATTACGTCAAGAAAATGAAATTTTAAAGTTGAGCCAGTATCTTTATGAAAAAGCAAAAGTAACAAACCTAGATAAAAGTCAAGGTGACCAGTTAGAAAAAGCAGCTTCTAAAGTAATAAGGGATTGCATTGATTCTAATGGAGATGTGTCTGTAATTTCGCAAGATGATACCTCGAATAAACTTTGGTGGATAATCTAGACTGTGATAATAAAGAGTGACATTTGCCAATGAAGAGTCGGTTTCAATGGACTCACTTAATAAACAAATATAACGCCCCTTCATTAATGGTACCTTATCACACTTGAAACTAAAAGAATAAAATAGCAGTACATCGTTTTTATACATTTATAGCTGAAAATAGTAAGTACATTACATATATTAAAAATAAAAAGTAGCTTTAAATTACCGGTTATCTACAGCCTCCTTCCTTACAACATCAATTCAATAAAAAGAAAAAGCAACAAAAAAGCAACATTTATGTAATTTGCGTATATATATTTGATTATGATATGATATAAGGGTCATCTATTTATTTCTTATTCTCCATTGCAATATCACGCAAGCCATTGAGCCAGTCTTGGTGTCCATTCAACATTGGGTTGGGTGTTTGTTTCGCCAAAGCAGCTGCTGGTTCGCCGATTTGTGTTTCTTGAGTAAGTATACGAACTCTATTGCCAGGCAAATCTTCCAATAACCAAGCATGCAAGACATCCAATTTTTCTTCAGGTGCACCATCCTGTTTTGCAGTCCATGACAAACGACCGGGTTGGTTTTCGGCAGCTGTTACAAACTCGACTACTTCAGCCTCTAATGGAGGGAATCCAAAAGTACCAAACATGAATTTCTGATTTTCTTTGAGTTCAGGTCCACCACCTTGAGGAAAGCTAATGTCTGAGACGTTGCTATAGTAAGTTGGCCATGCAGAGGTATTGATGAGATAAGGCCAGACATCCTTGACACTGAGATCTTTAACAATGATTTCGTTGGAAACAAAGTTATCGGTGGTTCCGGGAAGATAGCGTTCTGGCCAATGGATTGCGCTTTGAGAAGACATTTTTTATATTAATAAATTGTTTGGTTGTAATAAATTGAAAATAGTAATATTAGACGCGAATATCTGCTATATATATACTCGTTAAAGCAACTGAGGTGTATACCAGAAAAAGAAAAAATCGCATTTTCTCGAAACAAGCTTATTAATTCACCAGGTTCTTTAAAGTTAATATTCCGGCCCAAGTTTAAAACCCTTAAACGGAAACTGTACCAAACATAAATAACGTCTTGGCATTTACTTTATATAGGCTGAGGTATTGATCACAATGTAACATTTATGAATAAATTTACTCTAAAAGTACAAACAGAATAGCAATAGTTTTCTTTATTTACCATAACGATTTAGCATTTAGCCAAACTAGTCCTCATGGTGGCGGAACTTTTTTGCTTTTCTTCTTGATTTTTAAGCGTGAAACAAATAGGATATAAAAGGCTGTGAGTTGGATCTGGATTTTTTTCTCCGAAAAAATCAAGCTCGTATCGACAAGCAGAGCAATATGTAGATATGCAAAGCATCCTTTTTCTAAATCCAAAATTTTTTAAAGAAAAAAAAAATGCTTATAGATAAGAATCCGGTGCTCTAACTTAATCATGAAGGCTGTCCGTACTATGCTTTAAACTCTGTAATACAATTGTTTTTTTATGGAAATAAAATATTAGCCGGTTTTTTTGATTTATAAGCTGTAGAAGCTGTTTGTGCCTAGATTCATGATCTAGCTATTATTATTTCTTCTGAAGCAAGCACCTTCAGCATTATTGTTACTCATATACATAGCAATAATGATAGAATCTTCGAAAACAAATGACGAAATTACAAGAAAAGAGTGACTGTTATGCAGTAAGATGAACCCAAGACAGAGGCCGTAGTCTGATATCAAATCAAGGCAGATGGAGATACACATATAATCCATTATGTTGATGTGTGTTCATTCATTAGGATTAGCGACTTTGTGTAAATTTTTACAATGAGATGATGTAAGTCTACTCTGCTTATTAATGCTTGCATGGCCAAAATAGCATTTTTGCTTAAACTCAAGTAATACCGAGCGCGGTGAAAACGGAAAACTAGAATGTGGCTTGTTGACTAAACAATATCACGCTGTTACTAACTTCATAATATACAAAATACTTCAATACAAGTACCTATACATTTACTCACCGTAATATGATATGTATTTATTTATATATAGATATAAAGAAAAAGAAATCTCTACTACGATAGCATTGGATGCTTATCCATCACTGAACTTATCTAAGAATGGTTTGATTTCTTCATTGAATGCGATATTGGAAGAGCTACTGGAAAAGAAAATAGTAATAATAGTATACTCCATTCATTAAAAATAAATGAGGTTAATGAACCAAGCTATTTTCTCTCGCTATAAAACCTTAAAATAATATACAATGCTTTTCTTTTTTATTATTATTCCTGTATATATATATTTTAAAAGATGGGCAGTTTAACGAAGGACGAAGTAAAAATAATTTCCATTGGTAAGTAACCGTACATCAACAGTAGCAAAATTTTAACGCTACTATTAGCCATGACAGCTCAACTTGGAGATTTAACCGAAAAGGCCATGTCCGGAGAAGTCGATTCAATTGCTATCATTGCGGACAGTTACATTAGAAGAAAAGATTATAAAAATGCATTGAAATTCTATACCATTTCTGCTACAAGAAATCATACGCATTCTCAGAGGAAATTGGGAGATATGTACAATTTTAGCCTTGGTACACCTACAGATTATGAAACTGCCATGTCATGGTATAATAAAGCGTATATTAATGGATGTATTCCGGTCGGAAACACTATTGCAGCAATGTATTTTCATGGACACGGTGTACCAATGGATAAAAAAATTGTGATGGAGTGGCTACTAAAGGTTGCAGAGGCAGGGTGTAACGAAGCGCAATATAATCTTGGCTTCATGTATCAAATGGGTTTCTGTACCGAGAAAAACATTCAACTAGCCTTACTATGGTACCAAAAATCAGCTGATAAGGGATATGAGCAGTCCAAGATGAAGCTTAAAGACCTTAATAAAAAAGGATATTATCTAATTCATAAGAGACAAGGTAATAAGTCTAGTTTAAATTATATAAACCATATATTAAATCTTAAATAGACATCAAGGATATATCTTCACTGGAAAATAGATTAAAATCTATAGAACAAGAGATACTTGAATCTGAAAACGAGAAAAACAAACTTAAATCCGAATGTAAAGAAATGAGCAAGAAGATCGAAAAGATAAAGGCAATGAACTCCGTACTTGAAAATCATAGAAACACGTTTAATTCCAATTTTCAGGATGTTGAAAAAGAAATATCAAATGTGGTACTTGCATATGTCGGGTCAAACGAATTCATGGATAATAATGAATATTATGACATTTTTTCTGATACATAAATGTAATTTTAATATAACATAAACATCAAAATAGCTTGTACTCTTTCTGTTCTTTATAACCAGGATTTCAATTGTTCGATATAAAAGTAAATAAATATAAAGAAAATTTACAAGTCCTAAGTTATGTTGTCGCGTCTTCTTTGTAAGCTGAAGTCTATAAAATATTAAAATAATATATATAAATGGCACATATATCTTTCAAATGTACAAAGGTACAATGAACTTCTGACTCTTACCATAAATGGAACACAATTGCATTATTTTATTTATGAGCTTTGGTTGATGCGCCATTCATTACTTATCCATTTACAGCATATAATAACCGAAGCTCAATGAGTCATATTATCTGTTATTATATATATATTAGAGTGTTTCTAACATGAATCGAGCTCCAATTACCTTTTTTTCTTTTTATTATTTCCAAATATCAAAATGGCCAACTATCTCCCTGAATTTACCGTAGGTTAGATTTAAAGTGTTATCAAATGTTAAATACTAACACTCTAATAGCTGATGAAGTTCAATTCGACTACCTTTTAGACAAGGCTAAAAACGGTGATGGTTCCTCGCTTTCTATAATCGCTGACAGTTATTACCAAAGAAATGATTATAAAAGTGCTGTAAAACTATACAATTTAGTTGCCTCGAAGAACAATGTCCATTCACTAGAGAAACTTGGCAATATGTACGAAAAAGGCGTAGGTGTTCCTAAAGACTATTTGTCATGTGGTATTCCATAGCGTTTCAAAATGGTAGTAAATCTGTCGGTGCAGAGATAGGCCGTCTGTATCATTTTCGGTTGGGTGTAGAAGTGAACCACAAAACTGCGATGCAATGGTATACTGTAGTAGCCAATAATGGTAACATGTGGGCGCAAAATAACATTGTTGTATTGTATGAATTCGGGGATGGTCTTCATAATGACATTGAAAAGGCTCTCCTATGGTATCAAGAAAACGCTAAACAAGGATGCCAGGGTGCAGTATCAAATATTAAACGACTCGATGAAGCCGGCTTTGATCTTGGATAACATGAATATATTTTAAAAATAAAACATTGTCTTTGCTTTTAAACTTGTTCACTTAGCATAATAAAATCATAGCATAGTGACTTTAAGTCAAATTTATTCTTCATGTTTGAATCAACCTTTGCATCAACTATTTATCTGAATTCAATTATAGCCTAAATATTGCAAACTTACAAGGAGTTAATTTGGAAAATAGATGATATAGATGGTTATTTCACCAAGAAAGAAAGTAAGAAGCTTTCATCGCTATAATTTAGACTCAGTCAAATGCATTTTCAACAGTCATTTTTCTTTTTCTTTTTTTCTTTTTTTTTTGTTTACACGACTTTGCTCACATTTTATAAAGACAATGGACGAGCTATTTCAGTTTAAAGAGGATCAAGCCGAAAATGCAGTTGCACCTAAGACAGATCCCTTCAGAAGCTCAATGGCAGAAGGTAAAGCGCTACATTCTAGTTATTCTTTCATACTTTGACACTTTACTTTTTGGTCACATAGCTTTGAACTGCGCCGTCTGTAATGAAGTGTTCACAGATCCTCACTTATTAAGCTGTGGTAAGAAACGTGACTACTCATAAATACGACTCTTCTAACAAGATCTATTCTTGAAGGACATTGTTTTTGTGGACCGTGTTTGTTTAATTGGTTTAGAACTAAAAAATCGTGTCCGAAATGTCGACTGGCCGTTGTCAAAACACCCATAAAAGCCTTTTGTATTCAATACGCAGGTAAGATAATATGGCACAGTTTTAATGGATTTGATATCTAAATGGTTTTACCAGCGGATGTTTTGTGCGAGCATTCACCTCATATTAGCCGTTCCGGAAACACCGAAGTAATTAAACGTGAGCAATGGACAGCGTTCTTTGCAGTAGAAAATCAAGCAGGTTACATTGTGGATACAGAAGACTTTGTGTAAATATCCGTATCGAAAAGTAGGAAGCAGTATTGACTTTCTTTATCGCATTAGACGTCGATGTATCACCTGCGCATGGGAGATTGGAACGGATAACATTTGTCATAACTGTGGGGCGCAATATAACAGCGATCCAGAGTACAGAGATGACACGGCAGATGAGGACTCAGATAACGAGCCGCTTGACTATGAAAGAGAATTTGGCGTGACTGTTGAGCAACAACGGAATATATATCAGGATATCCAAAATAGAAACAACAGCTTACATGATATGGAAGCTTCCGATGATGACAATGATGATGACAATGTTATTAGTGACGACAGCAGTGAAAATAGAAACTATCGAGATGAGGAGGATTTGGATGAATTCGTCGTCAGTGATGATCACTATGATTCATCAGTAAATGGTGCAAGTTCAGTTTATAGCTCAGATGAAGAACAATATGCAATACAAAGCCAACAGGCAGTATCCATCAATGACTCTAGCGATGATGAAAGACAAATCCTAAGAAGAGGCAATGGTGCATACGTTAATCGTGATGAAGAAGGTAGCGACGATGATGATGTTGGTGTTTCCATGCTTGGAACTCCAAGTATACAAGAAGTAGCTACAAGTAGTGAAGAAGATAGTGCAGGCGAAGGCCCATCCACCCGAATGAATAACCTTTCAATATCAAGTAGAAGCCACAATCGTCGAGATCTGGAAACAAGCAGCGAAGAAGAAGAAGATGATAGTGCAGGTGAAGGCCCATCCACGGGTCCTATAAACACACGGGATAAAGGAAAAAGAGTAATTAGAGATATATCAAGCGACGACAGCGAATCTTCAGATAATGAAGAGGATGATCATACCAACAATACCAACGCCGCAATGGATGATTCAAAACATAAAAATGCAAGCCTAAAATCCAAAGCCAAGGCAAAGAAAACCAGTAAAAAAAGAAAGAGAAAGGCAATGGCAAAAACAAAAGGCAAACCAAAGAAGTCAAAGGCCAAGTAATATTCCTTGTTAAAAACTCTGTATATTTTATCTTGATTCTATTCACCTGGAATAGTCCATCAGGTTCATTACTTTTTATTTGCATTATTTATAATTTACAATAAAGGTTTTATTACAACAGAGGCACATGGATCAACAAGACATATATGAAGCGTATCATTTTTTACAGGTGAAGTCTTGCTCAGTCAGTTTAATTTAATCACCGACCAGTAATATGCAAAATGTGATTCCTGGGAACATGACATGCCTACTGTTATTGCTTAGCGTGAATTTTTACCCATTTTCACTTTATCATCCGGGACAGAACTTATTTGTTTACTTTTTGTTTCTTATATATTTATATCTATATTCATAAACTACGTATATAGCATCATTTTGTATGTGTATATCGATAACAAAATCATATATGGAATAGTTCATAACAGATATTACCAAATAGTAAGAATATCCATAAGTACTGATTCCA
>VCJJ01000281.1:5925-33493 GCA_024139415.1 Backusella tarrabulga | reverse complement strand
CTATTAAAATTTGTGACCGGACTGTGAACGACTATGGAAACTTTACTAATACCCACTATGTATTATAGTTGATTCATGTTTCTTTTTATAATATAAATATTAAAATAGGAAATAATTGTTCACCACTCTATTTCGGTATTTTAACTCTATTTGGAGTTTCCCAACGAGACATCCACTTTGATGTTCAGCCTGCAAAAATATCGCGCGACTCTTATAAATGTTGGCATGAATCCTTGGCATTATTTACTTGTCTTTTTATAATACCAGTAAATTTGGCTTTCATGCATTGCTAAGTACTGATTTTACGTGCTTGATATTTGTACTCTAATTAACACCAGTTTGAAACTTGGAGATGAATAAAAATAGAAATATAAAAAAGAAAGAACGAAAATACGATGAAATGGCTTTATATATAATTAAACATCAACGATATTAATAGAGTGCACTTTATTTCTTTTTGTTCGA
This sequence comes from Backusella tarrabulga, assembly GCA_024139415.1. Taxonomy (NCBI): domain Eukaryota; kingdom Fungi; phylum Mucoromycota; class Mucoromycetes; order Mucorales; family Backusellaceae; genus Backusella; species Backusella tarrabulga. The sequence continues at coordinate 33,028 of VCJJ01000281.1, read as the reverse complement.
TTTTCCTTTTCAATATGTGTATGGACTATGAAGTCCTTTTAATAAATATACTTCAAAACAGGAAAACAGAAAATAGAAATTAATATACATTTGTTGTCAGATTAAGAAGTTTATTACAGATTTGAAGCACCAGTGACAAAAATAAATAGAGCGGGGGAGGATCGAGAGATGCTACCACAACCCAATGTTCATTATTTTGCTACTTTTGGGGGTTTTCTTTTTTTTACAGTTTTAAAAATTATGCAAACTCAGCACTGTCGCCATCTCTGACATTCTGATAGCCACCTGAAGGGAATGCACCAGGGGCATTTGACCAACCTATCACTAGTGTTAATGCTAAGCCAACCCAATATACACACATCCAACTCATAATAATAGCATACCTCCAGCACTTAAAGACTCGCCTCTATTTTGAAGGTTACTGACTGACGTATAAACTGTGATTGGCTGGTGGAAAAGTGTTTAGATGATATCCACTATATAAAAAACAAGTCATATTACCTTCACAATCAAGCTAATCACGTTAAAGCTAAACATCATAAGAAAAGCACAGGTCAGTTAAACCTGCTGATTTGTTTAGTTTCTCATCACTCACAATTTAGCAAATCCAAAGCCGCTCTCGCCCTGAGGATTGCCACCGTGCAACCAGAACCAAATCAAATCCAGCAAAACACTCAAACCAAGAGCAAAAGTAAACTAAAAGAAAATTTAAACGACAAGTTCTTTTTCGAACATGTTTGTTCATATAAATACTGTTTTCATGGGCGTATTCGAGTCATGATTGTTGTATGCCCAGATGCCAAAGAAGAAGATGGGAATGTTGTAAGTAGGATTGGTTGCAATTGCACCCAAGAGCGAAAGTGCCTACTCAAGCTAATTAGTCTCTATTCACAAGAAGCACCTGTTATCGCTTTTACCAAGTGTAAGCCCAAAAGACTAGCGAGGTTTGCTTGCTGAATAGTGTTCTGTACCGACTCCATAGTTGAAGAATAGAATAGGAAAAACGCGATAAAATAAAACAAGAAAATATATGAAAATATTGTAAACACACACACGCACACACACACACACTGTGTGTCACATTCAAAATATCACATGTTTTAATCGTTTTCAATTCTTTTCAATACGGATTGAATTAATGCACTATCTGTGCCAAGTACCAGGTCGGTCAAGCTACAGTCAATAAACTCGGTTCTTATATTTGGCGTGCTCTTCTTTTCTCCGACTTGTATTTCGGTCTTTGTGGAGAGAATATCCTCTTCTGCTTCTATTTTCTCAGTACCATCTGAGCTTTCCGCCGTCAGAGTGTCCTTGATCTCTTTGTTACCTAGCTTTTCAATTTCATTGAACCAAAAGGAGCTGTTCCAAGTAGCTTTATCTTTTCAAGAAATAAACAGCTAGCAATGAGTTGCAATTCGCTCAGCAGGTTGTATTGTTATGTGAATTGGCTTACCAGTCATGTCGAGTATTTTTTTTCGTGATGGGGAAAATATATAATTGATTTTGTGCGAAAGCGAAGAGGGTGCGTGTGTCGAAATGAGTGACTGCTTTCTGTTGCTCCTGAAGATCTACGTCGTTAAGTGTAGTCTCACTTTGTTTTCTCCAAATCCAAAGATTGTGATTTTCTAAGCTCGATCTTAATTTGTAAATAAAGACTTTTAAAGCTCAAATAAATTATCTTTTTTTGGAGCTATTGGATTTATGAAACTTCCAATTAAAAGCTGGCTAATGGTATCTAAACTTTCAAGTGTATTCGAATGTACCTGACTCTCTATCCTGCCTAACTGTACCAACACTTTCTCATTATTTCTATTTCTTTCATCCAAATCAGTTGCTGAAGATTAGAAACTTTATTTCTATTTTTTGTAACTTCTGGAAAGAATTGGAAAATATTTCCATTCTCATAAAAAATATATAATTGGGTCGCACGGATGTGTTGTAAAACATAATGTTCACTTTATGGTAACCTTTGGCATGGAACAAAGGTCCTAAATTCAGTGCTGAGACTGTTTTAATAAATGAGCGACGGTAACCATGGTATCGATCGAAATCATTTCAGTTACCAGCTTTAGAGTTTGAAATCCGAGAATAACAAATTAAATTGTAGCGACAAGTGAAAATTCAGAAATTCAGAAATTCAGAAATTCAGAAATTCAGAAATATGCAGATAGGAATATGATGCCTTGAAGAAATACATTTTGTACCCATTATTCGTTTTTAAACGATTTAATGGTTGCAAAGCCCTTCGTGGGATATTATATACAAGATTAAGTTAGTTATAAACCACGTGTTTTACCTGTCATGAATCGACATGCAGGAATGGGTCCATGCGTTCCATTTTAGACTTTTGATTGGCTATACTTTACACTAATGTTTCTAGTCTGTGGATGAATGGCCGTTAAAGACACTTTTACTACTACAACGATGTATAGTTTATTTGTTTTTATTGGTTAGAAACAGCCTCATCTTGTGCACATTGCTTTGCTTTTCGTATTTTTTTTGTTTTCTTTTTTTGTTTATACACCAAACCTTTTCTGTTTTGTTCTTTTGCCTTTTTTTCAACAAAAAATAAAATGTCCAACACGGAGAGTAATTCTCCGCATACAATAAATTACTACTCTTATGAACATCCAAATGGAAACGTAAAAATGTATGGAAACAGTGCTTATGGTGCTGTCCCTCCCTCTCCTTGGCCAACACATTATTCTTCAGCTTCATCTCTATCTTCAATGGCATCTCCAGGCACCATTCACAGTACCATCAACAAGCAAAATTTCTATCCTCCACCAAATAATGTTTCAAGCTATCCTGGATCGCCCATCTCACCCAGGGGAGAAGCATCTGTGATTTATTCAAACTCAACAACAAACAGTTATGGTGGGCAAAATCACTTTCCACAGTCCCCTAAAAGCCAAATGTCTGATCCTTTGAAAAGTTATCCACTTTCGACTTATACTCCAGTCCATAGACCAAGCACATCCAATGAGCCGTCTTCGTCGTCCGTCTCTAGTATACAAGAAAATATGTCTGTTTTCCCACCTACTGATGATATGAAGCAGAAAGCAATCATGGATCTAAAGACGTCCGAATCATCTTTTAAAATTATTTATGCTGGTGATATTTCGTACAAGCCCGAAAAAGGATTACTCTCCATCACCAAAAAAGTACATCTGGTTCTGAGCAATAATCAGTTGCTCGTATATAAGAGTTCTCAGAAGGCCAGGGCTGAGCTGGATATGTTTAATATGCAACAATCAAAACAAACAGCGATGCCTAAAATTGACAAGGACAGGCTTTTTTTGGCTCTACATGATATCTATGCTGTGCATAGCGTTGTTACACCAGCAAATACCTTCAGGATCGAGTACCTCCACGTTCATTCTCGGCAATCTTTGTCTCACCTGATCACAACGGAATCTGCCAAAGAATGCCAGCGCTGGATCCATGCTCTGCAGAAAACTCTTCGTATTCACCGCCCGCGTATGGATACCATTGCCAATTCCGAGAAAAACAACGTTATTGATCGTATTTCCAAGCAAAGTGATGCATTTTCTAAAAGAGATGACATTGTTATGTATAAAGTCGTTTTCAAAGAAAAGCGCTACAAGGCCGCAGGTGATCAGCCCAAAGAAATATTTCTACCAGTCATCTTTGCCATTGGTAAATTCAGCTTTTATTTTCTGCCAATCAGCACAAACGACGGGGAATATCTAAAGACCATTGAGCGTGATAGATTCGGCTTATTGTCCATTCAGAGTATAAGGTTTGATAATAACGACGATACAGTCATCATACAAGTACGCCAAATCAACAAAAATAGTCGACAATTGGTGTTTGCATCAACATTCTGTGAAGTCATTGTGCAATATCTTCGAAGGGCGATTGATTCTATCATCTCACCTAATCATATCCCACCTGTCTACATTGCCAACATATCATCCAAAATTAAAAATTCGCGCATTATTCCTTATATCCTTGATCCAGACCCTGAAGATTACATTCTTGGTGATGACGAAGAAGTTAAAATGTTCAACTCTACACTGCGTGCTTACTGTGCCTCTCTAAATCTAAACAAGAACCGGTTTAACTTTTCTGTTAATGGCCCACCCAGAGCTAAATCATTCGTCCTCCACTCTCCAAATGAAGTAAGAGATGTGCCAGTCACCTATACAAAATATGAATTGATAGCTGTTCTACGATCTCTTGCAGTATCGGTAAGTGCTCTTTTAATATATATACGATTAATAACTAATACTTATTATATTTATTTCTTATTGGCAGAATTTCTTTCAAGAAATCAGTTTAAAAGATATACCCTTGTCTGAATTAGAATCTTGGGAAACAAGCTCAAGCGATGGCTGGTCTATGATTGAGAATCATCCTTTTAACAATTCTAATGTTTTGTCCAACGAAATACATGATATCCTAATCAACCTCAATGCTTTACGTAAATTGGATCTTTCAAATTGCCGTATTGGGTACAGTCAAGAGAAAAAAGAATCAGTTATTGCGTCTATTGGTTTGATTATGAGCTCTGGAAAAACCAACATCAGCCGTTTATGCCTTGGGAAAAATAATGTGCCAAAATCTGACATGCTCAAGTTGATCAACGGTATCAAGGAACACAAAAAATCAATCAAGGAACTCTACCTGGACTACTGCGGTCTTACAAAAGAAATGTTGGAACTGGTTCTAAAAACACTGGCCGAAAAAAACCCTGAGCAGGTTCTTTGCTTGGATCTTTCAATTGAAAAGGGAAAAGACAGTATTAGCCCTGACTATATCAACCCTTTATTCCAGGTTTTCAGACGTTTAGCAGTTTTGCGCTTACGAGGTCACAATATACTTGACGGCCGTTATAAATTTAACCTTGAAGAAAGCCATTTAAAAGAACTGGATCTGGGAGACTCTAGAATGGATAATGATATGGTAACCAGACTTTGCAAATGGATTAAAAGTCCTTCGTTTCTTATAATTGAAGCACTTCATCTTGGCGGATGCAACCTCAATGGTAGAAATGTCTATGATATACTTACTTCTATCAGCCAATCAAGCAACCGAATAATGCATTTGAATCTCGAAAACAACCCTATTATGAAAGAAGTTATGCATCTACCAAAGCTACACTCTGCATTTTCCCAAGGTGAGGGACCCACATCTATTTCGTTTGCTAGATTAGAATGGGACGATCCAACTCTGCGTGAATTCATTGATTGCTTACGAGATAACCAAACCGTCACTCACTTGGATTTATCAGACATCAATATAAAGGATACAGACGTAGTATCTCAGGATACTGTAAAGATGCTTTCATCTTTATTCGAACGGAACACCTATCTAAAAGACATCAAGCTGAACTTTAAGTATCTCAAGAAGCCTCGTACATCCTTTTCAACCTTTCCTAGAGCCATTATTACCGATGCAATTACTTCAGCTTTAGTTGGGCTTCGACATAATTCCACACTGGAAAAAATTGATCTCACTGGTCTTGGTTTGGAGGATCCAGGAGCCCTTGCGCTTGCTCGTGTATTGAAAACTAATCGTGGTCTCAAAACAATCTTAATCGATGAAAATAATGTAAGTTTATAGTAAAAAATTCAATGCAGGGTCATTTTTAAAGACTCACTCTTTTTATAACAAAACATAGATTACCATTGAAGGCTACCGCAGTATAGCCAAGTCAATAGAAGAAAATTCAAACCAAGTCATCTACTTCCCCATTCCAAAAGCGGACCACCGAAACCAGCTAAAATACCTTGTTTATCGCATAGAAGAGCTAATCATGGCCGAGAATGAATCCCAATTTTTCCTTATTCATACAACTGGTGGTGAAAAAAAGAGAGAGAAGAAGCATGAACTTGAGATGATGGTTCAGGAGCGAAAGGCTTGCGAATTAGCTACAAGACAATTTGGTGATGTAATACGTTCGATAGAAGTGGCTGTAAGCAAAAATCTTCGTGAATATCAAGAGCAATATAATCGAAGCATGGAGCTACAACTTCAAGCTCAAGCCGCTGCTCAAGAAATGGCCATTGCTCAGGTTCGTATCCAAGGAAGAGCTGGTTCAATCAATGGCTTCCATCGTAGCCAGTCAGGTAGTATTTCAAGACAAAACTATCCTACCAGTAGCAATGCTAGTGTTACCAGCAGTACCAGTAGTATAAATAATTCAAAAATGAGACAAGGAAGTATTACAGGATATGGCACTTCGAAGAGGGTTATCCCAGAGCTTTATAATAACACTCCAGCTTTGCCACCTTTCCCAATTCCGAGGCCAGAAAGCTCGATTTATCAACCAAATGGAAACACTTTAATCCAAGGATACTCGGTGCAACCATATCCAAATATGAATAATAATTCCATTTCAAACAGCCAGAGCATTCATTATCCACCTCCAGAATTTCAAACGTTGCCACAATCTTCAATTTATCCACATAAAGGCTATAATGAAACTGAAGTACAGAACTCGTTTCCTGATTTCGGTTATGTCGATGATTTTGAATACGATTCAGAGGTATCATATATGTACCACACCAAACCTGAAACTTCAATGTACTATGATATTCAAAATGAAGAACAACTGACCGAAGGACTACAACATAAACTCTACTTGCCGCCTGACACACGCGACTAGCACACATACACACCTTTTTTTTTAAATCTATTGGCAAACAACTGTATGAGTACTATCATTAAAATCAATCTATAATTAACTACCTATAAAATATCCATTCCTTTAATAAACCTATATATTAATGAATTCAAGTAAATATATGGTAAAGAAGCTTAACTTTTTTTTGCTAAAAAAATACAAAAATACAAAAATACAAAATTGGGTTATTGACAATTTGATTATTAGCCCCAACCCTCACTCACTTCCAACAAAATCAGCATGATGCCAACAACATTTTATGTGATAAAAAAAGCTACTTAATGCGAGATATTTTTATTGAAATTAACGCTTGATGGAGTTAACGTAATCGAAATTCTTGATTATCAGCTTATCGGCTTAAAGACCCTTTTTAATGGACTGGTTTTCTGTTTGTTAAAATATTTCCCATTATTTTAGAACATTTAAAAAAGCACTGAACATATGTTGTTAGATCCTAAAAGTACTTATTTTGAAATTTAGTAGCTATTTATAATTAATTTATCTGAAATATATTGGAGATATTATCAGAAGCAATTGTATTACAATCTAATCAATGAATAAAAGAAAAAAATCTTGATCATCGGCTACTATAATGTTCTTGCTGTCCTTACTTGTTTATGGATCAAGCAGTTAAAACATTGTGAAATATTAAAGTATTAAGAACCTTTTCAGTCCATCTTTGGGCTAAAATCTGGGAAACCAATTTCTGAAATCAAAAAGTAAACTCACCAATATTCATTTAGTGCTACATAATATTGATAAAATAGGACTGACATTGTTACACTATTTCATCAAGCTATTGTTCCTGAAGTAGTCCAATAAATCAAACTAACTCGATTGAACCATATATACATATTAAATTTACTTTAATCATGTAGCTCCACCTTTTCTTCTCATTGTTCCCTTTTTTTTTTCTCTTATTGTAAATATCAATGGAACGGGCTTATATTCGTGAAAGCAAAGCTCAAAATAAGGACGCGCATACTGAAATTTCTCGCAAGCCGAACCGGATTCGAAAAAATAAACTAAAACTCAGATCAAACACTGCTGATGCTAATCCGTCTTCTGCTCAATCAGATAATACTAAATCGCCATCCACCAATATAAATAGTACTATCTACAAATTCTCTTCATATAACGCCCAAACCGACATAAGGAACAGAGAGATAAAGACTAAAAATATGTTGATTGGACCGAGACAACTTGCAAATACTGGAGGACAGGGCACCACTGCATTTATTGTAGAAATTGTAGGAGTCTCCATAGCAGTTATAGGCATTCTAGTACTAATAGCAGCATGCGTCATGTATCCAAAGAAACGTAGACTTAAAAATATCGAGAAATCAAAACCATTATACGAAGACAGTATGCATCAAAGCCAAGATAATCTTCATTTTCGCTTTGAATATGACGATAGTCATACAGCGTACAGCTCTGTATACCCCAAACAAAGCAGCCCTTCACTATCTGCCCACCGTTTCCCAACTCAGCTAGCCCCAGCTGTGACACATAAAAAACCATTTAATGTGGTAAGTAAGAATCAGAAAAAAAAAAAAAACTCTATTCACTTTCTTTTAAAAGCAAGATAACCAATTCATAATATTTTCTTTGATATTTCAAACCACCAATAGGATGATATTTCAATAAATTCAAGTAACAAGCAGCCCGATAATTATGCACGAAACATCACGAATTCAGTAATTATGGATACTGATAACTATACACACTCTGCAATGAAGCTATTCAGTCCATTTAAAGCAACAGCAGGACCCAAAACACCTATACTCAAAAACAAAAATTCAGATATAGTCAAGAAAGGGAACCGAGTATCTTTAAACACATCTATTTTTGGCGTAAACACACCAAAACCTCTCAATAGAGAAAGTACAGTAGATCCCTATAGCACGACAGATTCTGTGACAAATGATGGCCGAGCTGATTCTGTTTTCTCTGGTTATGAATGGACTCACCAAAATGGGCATGTTATACCTCCTAGATACTACTCGTAGATGTTTAGTATAATTAACGAAACTAGCATCTTTGTGGTATGACCTTTTACCTAAATATATACATTGTACAATTAAATAATATGTTTAACTCAACAAGGCAAAAGAATATATTAGTTATTAGTGTTTTGATGAATAGTATTCTACTACTAAACAAAGAATACAAAGCTAAAACATTTATACCAAATAGTCAAGTACTTTATACAAATTTATTACTATTTAATTTCTTTATATCGACCTTGATGAACTGTATATAGCTATGGTACTGTGCTACATATCTTGCTGATTTGTTTATTAAATGTGCACAGATAAAAAAATAAAGTTTGAATTGAATGATCTTCATCCATTTTTTTTCTTTGCTTCACTGAATTGATCTTCATATGTGTAGACTGTTAATATAATTATAGCTCTACATAAATAGTTTTAGGCATTAATAAAGACAGATTAAAACAACGCACTATTTTTCTTCATCTCAAAAAAACAAAAAAAATAAATAATTAAATTTTTTACGGACATGCATCAACAATATGCATATCGAAACAGCCAATCAAAACATGTAACATTTCATTTAAAGAACAGCGTTTTACGAGAATATTTACCTTAAAAAGGGGGAGAGCATCAATCAGCAAAGCCGGTTTTATTGATTTCATTTTAATCACATTCATCCACCGTTCTTTTTTTTCTGCTTCACTTTTCCCCCTTTTCTACTTCTTTTTTTTTCAATGAGTGATACAAATGCAACCACTAACCCTTTTGAAGTGGATACATCCGGCGTACAGGCTGGGCTTTTTAAAGGCATAGGGGTAACATTGGCTGTTACCAGTGGTAAATCTAAGCAAAAAAAATAAAATAAAAGATCTGAAGATAGTGATATTAAATATAACAACAATGACGACTCGACTTTTTTTTTGGCATATAGGTATCTTTATCGGCAGTAGTTTCGTATTCAAGAAAAAAGGATTATTACAATCTGTCGACCAGTCTGGTAAACCAACAAATACATTGCCATGACTGAACAAAAAACATGGGTTCGATCAGAATTAGAAGAAAAATAAACAAGAATAATTAGGTGGCACAGCTGGCGAAGGTTATAGCTATTTAAAATCAACAATGTGGTGGACGGGGATGATATTAAGTAAATATTCAAGCTCTTATTTTTTTTTATTATAAAATTACAATGTGCCGTATGTTTATTCCATTATCTCTTACTAAATACGCATGCTTTTTTAAGTGATTGTGGGAGAATTGTGTAATTTTATAGCTTATGCATTTACACAAGCGATTTTAGTTACGCCATTAGGAGCTCTGAGTGTCGTTATTAGGTATATATCACAATAGACATAACATTACTTAATATATAATAAATAATGTATGTATACCTACTATACATATTAAATTTAATACAGTGCCGTGCTTTCTTCTATATTTTTAAAAGAGAAACTGAGTTTTCAAGGAAAAATAGGCTGCCTTCAATGTATTCTTGGCGCTGTTATGATTGTAATGCATGCCCCTGAACAAAGTTCAGCAGATACGACGATAGAGGCTTTTAAAAAATTGGTACTTTCTGTAGGCAAGTAAAAATAAGAGTAAAAGTGACTTGGTGTCAACTTATTGCTGTTATTAATACTTTATTAAAAAAATACAGGATTCCTAGTTTATGCTGGACTAGCAACAGTTATTTCAATTGTTTTGATCTTTTATTGCGGACCAAAATGGTATATACTCTTTTTTTTAGTTAAGTTTATCGTATCAATAATAGTAAAATAGGGGGAAAAAGAATATGCTGGTCTATATTTCAGTATGTTCTTTGATAGGATCGATTTCAGTAGTGTTTACTCAAGGACTAGGTGCAGCAATTGTTCATTCAATTATCCGGCGTGAAAATCAATTTACCAATTGGTTTATCTATCTTGTACTAGGTGTTGTTATCATAACACTGGTGGTGGAGATTGTATATCTTAACAAAGCACTCAACTTATTCAACACTGCACTCGTTACACCAACTTATTATGTGATTTTTACGACAATGACGATTGTAAGCTCAATTGTATTATATAGAGGTTTCGATGCATCTCCTGTGGACGTAGTTACTTGTGTATTGGGTTTTCTCGGTATATGTTCAGGTGTAGCCTTACTGCATAATTCAAAAAGTCAACCAGGTGATGGCGAAGGGCTACTGGATAATATGGAACAGAATCAGGATAAAAAAAAACAGCCACAAGGACTACTCTGGTTCTTTGAAAATAAGGATCATGTTAATGAAAAAAATACAGTTAATGAACAGCATGTTTTGTCTGGAAGTCAGCATGATATAAATAATCCTGGAACTGCAGACTTGTTCCCTGCCCCTTTTTCGGGAATTAGCCGATACGCCATTACTACCAGAAAAACCCAAAATATGTCATCGCGCGTACGTTTACAATCTAGTATTGAATTGAATACTGTTTCTGTAACTAAATGTGCCGCTGCTAATCAGCCATATTCTAGCATGATAAGTACAGTACACGAGGATAGTATTTCTAGTGAGAAGAGTTTATCTGATATGGATTCGAATGAAATAAGCGAATCGTTGTCAAACAAAATTGGTATGTCTTGAACTTTTTCTATTTTTACATATATTAATATCTTTCGGTTTCTTGTATAGTAAACCAAGGGCAGATAATTATAGCCAAACGAAAAGACTCAGAGAAGTCTGAATAACGCAGTTCCAATAAATGATCCATATACACAAACAAACGAGAGGAATAATGAAAATAGACAAAATATAACAACCCATAGCAGGCACTTAACCGATAAATAAAACAGGATTATCCTTTGTTGTGATACAGAGATTATTGCTATATACATATCTATGTGTGTGCGTGTGGTTCAAAATTTCATTGCTGTCAAGAGAGACGATGAATCCATCCATCATAACCAAAATTAAGGGGTATAATTGGGTTGAGCAGCTTTTTTTTTCATAACTCAGAGAAAATGGTCGCTTGATAAAAAGAGCTTTTGTATCAATTTTTTAAGTGTAATACGACGAAGATGTTGATATTGAGATTGGATTGTATCTTTTTATAATACCTCTACTTCTTTGCGTAAACCACAATGGAGTGGATCTACTATTACCTTCTCTCAAACAGTTTAGTAGCAATAGTTTTAGAAGTACAAGTGGTAAGTGTAAATAATCAAACGATGAGTTGGTATTTGACCAGCCTCTGGACCTTCTAGAGGATGAAGCTCATACAAAAACTATGCTTTTAAATAAAAACCGTCGCAGAAATGGGATGTCACCCCAAACTGAAGAACAACTCAGCAAGTGAGTTTTTTGCAAAAGAAAGAAAACGGCAGATTATGCAGTTCTCGCTTTTGTTTTCTTTTTCTCTTTTTGCATTGCAAAATGATATCATACTTATTTCCTTTTTTCCAAATTGCAAATCCTTTGACTCCGTTTTTAAATACTGTTTCGCAGGAATGAAAATAATTGATTGGTGAATATCAAACCACATTAGCCTAACCAATCAATTTTGTCTTTTTTCCATATTTGGTCATTAAGGAACTAATTTCAGAACTTCGATTTTAACCTTTTCAAGAATCTTTGGCCCGGAATAAAGATCAAATTGTGGGCTGGAACAAGTATTCGCTGTATGGACCGTATAATAAAGTCAAACCCGCTCCAGTACAGAGTTATTTTTTTAATGTCAAGAATTATATATAATAAATTAAATATTCAAAATATTTAATTAAATGACTATTCATAATGTATATTGCTAAGCACACCACTAAATGAAATTCATGCTTCTTTTGTTCTTCCTCAGAGTTGGGCATTGGTAATTCTATTTCCTTCAAATATACTCAATTCTTTTAGTTACCATTAAATTGACAATGAACCTATAAATAGTGTGTGTATGTATTTCTCTTTAATTTTCCTCCCTCCTCAGTTTTTCGTATTTTAAGCACTTCAAATCCTCATAACACATTAGTTTATAATTTAATGAAGTAAACTGGCATGTTTGTTTTTCCCTTTTCTTTCACGACATGGCTTAAGTAGCAGATAATATGGATCCAGTTCATTATATGTTGCCATTACGCTATGAAATACCCAGTCAAATTTAGCTAATTACATATTTAAGTTGTACTATATAAGGCTTACTTTAGTAAAAAACCATGTTATGACTATTGCTCTTATTATTATACAACAATGTGATATTAGAAGCTCTTTAGCATTCTTAGACGTTTCAGTGAACAGCAAGCGATTATTTGAATTAGCATTTGAATTCTGCTGCGTATAGTACAATTTAGAAAATGTCAAATTTATTAATTATATCATAAATGCAACTATTGATATTGAAATTGTTAAGCAACGCCCTGCCGTTGTTTTTTTACTGAAATTTACTTAAAATAGCATTCTGAAAAAATTAGCAAAGCTATAATATACACTCATGAAGGTATTAAAAATGTTAGCATTAATTTTAATTACAGGTCTCAATATAAATAAAACTTGATTATATTTTACAAGCCAAGTAATAATAGACTGAGAAAAAGTAGATGGTAGCATGACTTAAAGTTTTCAATCCAAAATCGTTTAGTTGCCTATTTCTAAATGCGGTTAGAGAGACAAATAAGCGGATTTTTAAAGGAAAAAAAACTACAAAAAAAAGAGACGGTAAACCACATGGTGGAATAGCACGACATATAAATCTTGTTATCCTTCTGCCTTATATAGCAAGCATAATTCTCTATTTTATTTCAATTCTAGTTTGAAACGCATTCGTATGTGCCACCAAGAGAGAATGAACTCAGTCGTATGTTCTCAAAACGTAATAAAGCTACTGTATAATGAGTTTATTTTAAGTTTATAAATGAACGGTATGAAGCAGAAAGGCGCACTAGTTAAGTAATGGATGTAATTTGCCTGTTTAAAAAAATGAAGAAGCAACTTGATTGGGAGCGACAGATCTGCAACAGTATTTACGATGCGAGGCAATGTTGTGCGCCAGAGAGATACTAAGTTGGCGGTATAATAAAGTAAAAAAAAATCTAATTTATATCAAATACACTTTCGTTTTTGGTTGATTGATAATAAAAAAAGATCTACATAAAATTTAATATCAGAAGAGACCATGGTTATCGGGTTTGTTACAATGCCTTTTAATATGTAGCTTTCTTGCTACAGTGTAGGACACTGGGCAAAAAAAGGAAAAAGGGGTAAAAATAAATGGAAAATAGAAAAATAGAAAGAGCATCATGCGACACCAAATTAGGACATACCAACTCTCATGTTTCAATTACACTGTAACCAATTAAATTTTACTGAGTTTTTATAATACAATTATACAAGAACCATTTTTCACATAAATAGAACCCATTCTCTTCTTTTCTTTTTTTCTTCCTTCATCTTTACCATTCAGTAAAATTGAAAAACCTAAAAGGATAAACACCTGCAACTTTCCAGCAATATATTTATAATATATTTTATATATTTTTTACTTTTACTATTATACCTTGTATATATTTTTAATCATATAAAAACATGAACACCCGCACTTCCAAAACCTCCTCCAACAAGAACAACTCTGCAAAGAGCAACGCAAAGAATACCTCCACTCCCTCCTCCCCTAAGAATACCAAGTCTAGCTCCCCTCGTATGCATCCCAAGAAAACTGATGATGTGAACAAGTTGCAGGCAACTAACCGTAAACAAGTCCGCTCTTCTAGAGACCAGAGCCCAGCTAAGCGTCTCGATAAGAGGTAATTAGTAATACAATAAACTATAAGACGGCGAAATATTTATTTTATTGTTGAAATAGCTCAGCCGAACAAGTTTATGCTGGTCCCACCTTCAACAATGCGCCTGTCCCCAGCGCACTCCCTATTCCTTCTTTTAGCCCTCGTGGTTCTCCTATTAACCAACCTCAACCGTTGTACATGTCTTCTACTCCTTCTCTCCAACATCAATCCGCTTATCTCATGACCCTTCTCATTCCTCAGCAAAAGCCAGCCTATTCTTATGAATTGGAGCAACGCCAGACAATTTCCGAAATCCAAAACGGTCTTCGCTCCATGCTTAAGATCGCTTGCTAAAGCTTTCATCGAACTCAAACAAAAAAAGCGACGATATACTTAGATTTTTTTCAAACTATACTCAAGGCAAGAAAACAACCAAAAACCAAAAAAAAAAGAATATCACTTGGCATACCCTTTTTTGTATATTTTTTCTACTTTACTATTGTTTATTCTTCTTTTTTTCTTTTTCTTTTTTTCCTTGTTTGTATCTATAGTTTTTTTTTGTACACTTGTATTATAACTTTTTTTGTTTTACATCATGTAATATCCTGCCTATATGTTTAAGGACTGAAATAAATTCATGATTTTGATTGCTGCTTTTTCTCCATCATAAATTATCTTTTAGTTTATTAGTTTATTAGTTTATTAGTTTATTAGTTTATTTATTTATGTATTTAGTTTAAAAACCAAACAATTGCCACAAACAAACTCGGCAAACATGCATCGCAGGTAACCAAAACAATGGATATATTTTTTAACAAAACAGGGAAAAACATTAATGAAACAAATGGTCTTGTGCCAGTTACAATTGTTGAACAGCTTGTTTTGAATACTAAATTTGTCATAATTAATAAAGAACCAGTCGACACAAACAAACTACTTTCTCTCCTTACATTTACCACACTCTCGTTTTTACAATACTATGTAGTTCTCATGAGGACACGTATAGTTAAAGCGCCGTTTTTTTAGAGTCTGTTTCGGCTAAAATGTCTGTTGATCAGCCAAAAAAAACAATGATCGGATAAATGATGTAGTGGAGTGATATGGCACATTTGTCTATTCATTCATTCGCCAAGAATCAGCTTAGTGATCAGATGTCAGATGATATTACTTTAGCCTTAATATGAGCTGTCACCAAAAAAAAACTAATTATGGATAAAGTAGAGGAAATTATCACTTCTGGTAATCCCCATTTTCGGGTAGTCTTAAACATATATATAAAAGAGGCTACATGTAGCTTCCATCCCCTTCGAGTAAGAGATAAACTGTTGATCTATAGCATTAATAGTGCCCTCTCATTTTTTTTAAATTGCATTTATTTGAAGAATACAGAATAAATGAAGCTCTTAAAATGGATTGATTATAGTAAACCATATACCAATTAAGATATATCGACCATCCAAACCCCCAGTCCTCCCTTTTTTTTTTTATAAATGATATATTAATATACCTATATTTTGTGCTTTCCGGGCAGTTTTTGCTTCTGCTCTCAATATAGTTTATAAAAGACGATTTAAAGAATTTATGGATATGTATAGAATATCTGCCTTAAACTCCTGTCATACTTTTGAGGTTGTAGCTAAGGCCTTCATGTATTATTTGCAATAATAGAAAATGTGTATTTTGAACTAACTATCTGGCACATATTTTCACTATGGGAATTTCTATAAGATGTCCAGTTTTATGATCGTCGCTAATGCCTATACCTTTATTAGTAATCAAGGAAAATGGTTGGTATACGGCACTAATACTGATATTAATGGTGGAGAAAGAGCACTTTTTTACTCTTTCAGAAACAAGTGGTGAATGTATTTATTGATTCAAGTCTCAATGTCGAATTCTCTTTTTCTTAAAAAAAACTTTTGAAGGATGTCATTTTGAGAACAAACTGTCAATATTTTATAACTTTTTATAATTTCCTGAGTAAAATTGTCATTTCGTGGAAATTGCACCTCACTTTTTTGAATAACATATGGATAGGTATGTTGTCCTTTGGAAAGGGGCACGATAGCGAATTTTGTCACTCCAATGTGGAGGCAAAGTGGTGCTTTCATTGTTTCGATCCACTAAAGCTTGATAAAATTTTAAGTTTTCACTTAAGTAAAGATGAAAAGGTTGATTGTGTGAGTATACTATATTCTTGACTTTAATTAATCTATAAAATTTAGGTATAAAATTATCTGAGGGCTGTACCACTTAAAAATACATTTGCGGTTTTTTATATCTTCCTATAAGGTGATGTTGGTAGCCTTCTAGATATAAGCATATTAAGTTTTCGCGATTTTCTTTTAAAATGAAGAGAATGAAAGAGGGCGAAGTATTTCCCCTGTATTTAAAAGAGAGTGAAACTGCCTTGCGATCAAAGCATGTTGATATTTGATGCCAATTTACCAGTAAGTTAAGTGGTTCCTTATCAAGTTCTATATATTTATGAAACCATGATTAACCAGATATTACTACTTACATTTTCTGGATTTCATCAATTCTAGAGGTTGTACGTTTTCGAAAGTTTCACATGAAAAAAGAAACTTGGCTTAAAAGCTGTGTTTTGTGGTTGTTTTTCATGGACTTATGTTTCATTTTTACAGCCAAAATCTCATACTAATATTTCAAAAAGAGCCTTCTATTTTTCATGTAAAACAGATAACAAAAAGAGGGGAACCTGAAACTCCTTAAAGGTGCAATAAGTCTTTTCTATTAGCATACATTTAATTTAATGTTATTGCATGATTATCATATTTGCTATTCAAGGTATCTTTATTATTGTGTATACTTACTTGATATATGTAAAAATTAGTGAAGTTATCATTTGCTCTTATTTGACTATAATATCAGGCTGTAGTAACTATACAGATCTTCTAAAAGCATTCAAATTCTACCTGGGACTATACCTAACTTTTTGCTGTAATGACTGCTTTTATTAACTACCGATCTGTTATGAGGCTAATGAACAGGAGGAAGGGGTTATCTCCTTGATAGACTAATGATTAAGATATCCTTTTTTCAAAAAGAACTTTTGAAATCTAATAACCGTGTTGCAGTGGCCCGATGCAGTAGTATGATTGTCATATGATGTGGTATTTTCCAGAGAATCTATTATGTATCAAGCAGCAATTTTTAAGACTTTCTCGGTTCTGTTTTCTCCTTAGATTTTGATTTTGATTTTGAATAGTAATCAATTTTATTTTTTGTAGAAGAAGTTGGATAATATAGCAGCGTTGTTTGTAAAACCTGATTCTATTATGATTCACTTTAAAATACATGCAAGATCTGCTACAGAGATTAAAATGAAGAATAATCAAAGTTAAAAGTATTCAATTATTACATCCATGCTCAAGTCAACTTTAGTAAGCACAAGAATCAGCATAAAGGCATTCAAAATCACCACCCAATACATATATATGAATTACGATTTAGAAGCTGCCACATTAGAGTCAAATTTTAATTGCGTAAATGTTTTATTTATTAAGGGACTATCAACAGACAGTCCCTTATAATTATTCAAAATTTCTAGGTGATGGGGTATCACTTTAAGAGATTGTCCAAACAAAGGGTTGTATTAACTTTGTAGAGTTGTTAAATATTGGTATTATGGTTCTGGATTGTTTGGTATCATAAGTTCATGTCCTCTAAAAACATAACCCCTCTCTCGTTGGAACTTTGTGGAGAGCTTCATCACATCGAGGGAAAGGAGACAGAAACTCCCTTCCCTTCGTCTGGTATCAAATTTAATAGAGCTAAAATCCAATTTTATCTATGAATCCGGGAAGCTGCATAGTTCAAGTAGAAAACCTTGATAGGAAAATATACATAGGTGGTAAAACAAGGTGCATCGATGAAACATTAGTGTACATATAATTGAGTATATGCCAGAACTTAGCCATGTAGATGGTCATATTATACTCGGAAGTATATTCGATTTAAATGCTGAAGGCTGATGGATGTCAACTTCAGCACATGGTAATCATTAAACAAGATGGCATAGAGGTATAGGTTTGAATATAGTAACTATTGTTTTCACCAAAAGCAAATCAGTATTTAGTAACTCAAGAGGACTTTCACTGATCGCACACATGTTATTTCAATTTTTCATAATGGTGCACGATGATGATATTACTTGTTTGTTTGTTTGTTTTCATTTTTATAATACAATATTTGCTTATGTTTATGAGGGGAGATTCATCATATTAACCTAATTTATCATATGATAAATAAGTCATGCATTTTGCACATAATATGAAACTGGTCAAAAAAGCACATCCTGCTGCATGAATCCTACAAAGTTGAAAAATAAAGCAGTGACTCTTCAAAGGGACCGTAAACTTGACTTTTTTTAATCAAGTAGGCGTAACATAATTTCTATATATTTATATATAGTATTCTTGTCAAATAATATATTAATTAGCCTCAATAACTAACTGATGATAGAGGAATAGGGAGATTGTGAACAACAATGTAAGGAAAAAAATATATGATGTTTTGCAAAACCGACTTTTATTGATGATGCAGCTATTCCTCTGAAATATGAACTTAATGCATTAATAGATGGCTGTAATTTCTAAAGATAGTATTTCTTATTGGTGTTCGATGAAAGTTTAATTTAATAAAGGGGGATATAAAACCAAGTTGTAATGATTCAACTAAAAACCAATGTATCATATTTGAAAGGTTCTAATTATGAAATGACACCACAAAACGGCAAAGAAAAGAAGGGACCAGAAAAATTCACAATATATTTAGGGAGATTAATAAGCTTGTTTGGAAATTAATAGATATATAATGATGATCTTTGAAGTTATATAAGATATAAATGAATGAAATTCGACATGGGTATGATTACGGAGCTATCGTTTGAAGGATAGGTACGAATTATCATGCCATCCATTTATAAAAATAAATACTATCTATCTTATTTGTATAATGAAGAAAACGCCTGGAAAACTTGCAACAGATTCCATTCATACTATAATATACTTAGTATCCACTGGTATCAAGAAATCATTTCACAAAAAAGTTGATTTTCTTATAAATAAAAAAAAAGAGAGGATCATTGTAGAAGATTCATTTGCTATGGGCAGCTGATTAAACGAATAAAAATGATGTATATATAAAGTGTGTATCTTCGTAAATATATTGGCACGATATCAATGTGGAAGAAGGATTGTCCTTATTTATTATAAATGTAGAAAACAAACTGAAAAAAACACAGTACATCCGAGGGCTGTTTTTTATTAATGCTATCAATACATTGCTTGATCTGGTGATTTAGGAAAAATAACAGCTAAAATTTAAACTCCAAAGGTTAAAAAGTAAATTCAAATATGTTTAGATCAAGAAGAAACAAGGTTGAACGTAGATTAACAAGTACACCAAAAACCCTAAAAAAAAATTGATATACCATTTACATAATATAATAATGTATTTTTGTATAGTTCCCAAAAGTTTGCAAAACGATTATTTAATTTAATTAATAAAAAAACAAGCTGCAAACCTAGCTACATGTGTTCAGCAGATCGTTTGAATACACAAAGAACAAGGCGTTCATATAACGTGTTATAGACATGCATTTTGCATATGTACTACACTGGTTTTTTCCTTTCACAGTTCAGGAAGCGAGTTGAACAAATCAGCTGATAAATACTTTTATATCTTTTCAACAAACAAAACAAAATACAGCGAATGATATAATCGAACAATATTTGTTACACACAAGTTGATCTTAGTGTACAAGTCCGTTCATTTGTCCAGCCCCTTTTTTTGTGCTCTTTTGACCACTATCTTGAAAAGTATCCGATTCGGATAACAATTGGAAATTAAGAAATTTATTTAGTCTTGTAATTAGTTTTGGAATAAAGTGATAGGCTTAAGCCTCTACTAGGCGTTATTCATTTTGATTATTATTGTTTATTTTTGAACAGCGCATTGTTTTTCGTCCAGGGGCAAGGAATGTATATCTATACATATAATTTGTAAAAGTAAAGTAACAAGGGGTTAAGTGTGAAAATAAGTTTAAGGGGATATGAAAAGACCACGCACCCAAATAAAGCAAACCAAAATAAATAACATATAAATAAAAAAGGAGACGATGAGCTGTACACAGACTGTATTTTTTTTTTCACCAAATTATCTTATAAGCCGCATAAAACAACTCCAACTTTTGTTTCCTTTTTTTCTTTTCTTTTTCTTCTTCTTTTTTTAATTTCTAAAAATTCTTTTTACTAATAAAATAAATAATAATAATAATAATAATAATAATAATAATAATAATAACAATAATAATGACGATATATGATCCAAAATCCTTTTTGAACTATAGTATCGACAATAAATCAATCAAGCTTATATCACTATTAGGATGTGGCTCACAAGGAGTTGTTTACTTGGGTCAATACATTTATACGAATCGATTTTACGCTGTGAAATGTGTAGCAGATAATCACCTCACAGAAAACGAAATACTTGCTCATTCAGTACTATCTGATCATCAAAATATTCTTTCTTTAGAGAAAGTCGTAAAGGAAAAAAACCATGTATTTATTGTTATGGAATATGCGACCCACGGAGATCTGTTTACTTGTATAAAAGAATCCACACTACCTCAAGACAATCTCTCAAAACATCGGACGATTCGACGTTTATTTCTCCAGATACTAGAAGCTGTACAGTATTGTCATCATAATATGATAGCACATCGTGATCTGAAACCAGAAAATATCTTATTGCAATCTAATTATCGAGTTAAATTGGCAGACTTTGGACTCGCTACACAGAAGCATATATCAACTGAATATAATCACGGTACTTCATTTTATTTTTCACCAGGTATGATAGATTTAATAAACGTGTTCTTGCTCTGAATTAAACATGTCTATATCTGAATTTAGAATGTCAGAATATGTACTTTTATAATACAAGTAGCAATTCAAACGGATACGATACATTTTCTAATGACGTGTGGAGTTTGGGTGTTATTTTGGTGACCCTTCTCTCAGGAAAAAATCCATGGAAGTGCGCCAACCTAAAAGACCCTGCTTTTGCAAGCTTCGTTGCTAATCCCCGCTGCTTTTTTCAAACTGTGATCCCAAACATTTCTAAAAGTCTAAATAGAATTCTTCTTGACGTATTTTGTCTAGATTCTAGTAAAAGAATCCGTTTGAATGAACTCAGATCGATGTTTCTCCGATGCCATCATTTTACTGTGGAATCCGTTCCTAAGATAAAAACCACACTTTCGCCAGTAACCACCAAGAAACCACCTGTCCCTAGTTACGAGCTATCGTATACAAAGTCATTTGAAAGCACTATTATTGAATATATTGGACACTATAAAGAAGAGACTGAAGTGTCAAAAGCACAGCATACTGCATCAACCGCCCATCGCATTTCTTATCTATCCATCTACAGTAATTCAACTGGGTCTACATGTTCACTCTCCTCAACGTCTTCCTTTTCAGGGGAAAGCCCATCAACACCTCGTAATGGTAGTCCTGTATTAAATTATTTCATCCCAAAACAAAAGCATCTAGAACTGGCTTTTCCATAGTATTTCTATTTCTGTTACCACATATTACTATTAATGAGAGGGCTCAACCAAGGCACCATATTGTACATTTTCTTTTAAAACCATGTAGTTTAAACAATACGCTTTCTATCTCATTCTTCTCCATCATTTTAATACTACACATTATATCTTACTTTTTTTTTATAATCAAAAAAAGCATAATACTCTGACTTAATACACCTACACCTTACACACAATTAATTACAAAAAGTAAAAAACTAATAAACTTTATTTCGTATACCACCTTTTATTGTATCTTATTCAAAAATCAACCACGCTTTTGCTTTTATTTTTTTACTGTTTTTATTTATATAAGCGTTTAACCGAAATAAAACAAAAAAAAACGCACAAACTTTTGTAATTATCAATCCATTTAAAGCACTCTAAAAAGAACGAATGGAGTTTATATGATAGAAAAGTGTAGCTGTTAAGTATGTATGATATAAAGAGGCACTGTAGAAAGCCATGCCATACAAAGAATATCTTTACACAAATAAGATTAAAAACAGCTTATTAGTTTCAAAAGAGATTTTTTTACCCAGAATATTATTGACAAACATAATAAATAAACAAACAAAAGATACAGAGATTTTCATTTATTTTTGGGATCACATTGTGCAAGAGCTTCTATTGTTTGACTGACCAATTCATTATTTCTATGTTATTATCTACTTTTTTCCTTCCAAGATAAACTGTTTTTGATTTTATCAGCTTCGTAGCTGCTTGAGCTACATACGTTTGACTTTTGGAAATGAAAGGCTTCCAATGATTAACATTATTACCTGAACCCATAGCATGAACACTACCAATTTTTTCCCGGCTAAATGTTTGTATGAAAGTGGCTCTTTGTTTGAGAAAAGTAAAAACAGTACTCTTTCATATATCTTGAAGGTTGATTATCGATCCGCTAAACAGAAATCTTGGGTACTCACAAAATACCACAAAATACATGTAATGTTTCTCTTTCATAGAGATGTAGCCAAGATCTATATATATTGACGTGGAATAAGCACTAATATATCGGCCTACCAGTATCGCCATCATCGTATCAAGACCAATTCTTTATATTCTGTCACCAACACACCACTGGTATTTATGCGATAATGAATATTGTCGCTCATGAGAAATGCTGACATTGGTTTAACTAGTAATGCATTTTATACTTGGTTCTAAAAAACCTTCTTTTTCATATAGACTACCACTATTTTAAATGCTGGTGCCACTTAATATGCTATCAACCATTCCCATGGATACATTGGGTTCTTTGTAGTTGGATATAGCACTCTATTATTTCTTGAAATAAAACCGGTCATTGTAATTGGATTTGCCATTCTTATCATTTCCTCCCTTTAGTGTTTATAATCGGACTACTTTTATCGTTCATCTTTAGTGATTACCTCAATGGAATGGTACGACAAATTATATTTTAATTGGATGGTTCAATAGTTATTATTAAACGCACATCCTGCTTATTATTAATGCCATTGTTATGAAATAAGGTTGATTTTTATGCAGCACTGATTCAAATCAATCCACAGGAAAGTTTCGATTAACGTAAAGCGTTGGATTCTTTATTCCTCAAGTCATTTTAGAACTAAAGCTCTTATGCCAATTGTAACATTAAAGGTGATTGATATCTTGTTATAATGGTGATAAAATGCCTTGATGCATATTAAATTGATGCTTATCAGAGAAAAAGTGTAGTGTCACATGTTTTGGTGACTTTGGTTTTTCAATGAGAGCCAACCAAACCAACCTTATCCTTATTACAACTCATCTTTTCAAATGTACTCATTGCTTAGTGGTTTTTATAATTACCTGACACAAAAGGAAGAATATTATGTTCTTATTATTGGACTTGATAACGCAGGCAAAACAGTGAGTGCCAAAATGACCTTATTTTATAGATGAAGAAAAAAAATAAGTAAAATAACCTTGCGGAAATAGACACTGCTAGAACGCATAAAATCCATCTTTATGGGTGTAGCTGGTCTAGCCCCTGATAAGATTGCACCAACAGTAGGACTTAACAGTAAGTACTTTAATGCATGCTAAACTGTGTGACTCACGCTCAAGATTTACCAAGTTGGAAGAGTTGACATCAAATCATCACGCATCAATTTCTGGGATTTGGGTGGCCAAAAGGAGTTACATTCAATATGGGAACGTTACTATAGTGAATGTCATGCGATTGTGTTTGTGGTTGATTCAACAGATCCAGTGCGTTTAGAGGAATGCAGAGACACTTTTGGTAGTTATTAAAAAAACAATGAAAAAAAAGGACGATAATTCCCAGGCTAATCAATGCCAAATTCGACCATGTTGTCCTCATTAGAACGCATGATCACAAATGATGCAGTAGAGGGCGTGCCTGTGCTTATGCTCGCAAATAAGCAGGATGTTCCAGGCGCCTTGCGGGTGGAGGAAGTAAAAGAGGTTTTTAATAAGATTGCAGTAAAACTCGGTGCGCGTGACTCGCGAGTGCTACCTGTCAGCGCGCTAGAAGGGTAAAACTGAATACAAAACATGTGGGGTTGACTGAATAACAATAACACTGTGTATTTCCAGGAATGGCGTAGAAGAGGCAATTGACTGGCTAGTGTTACGTTTACAACGAAACAAGACAAACCGACCACCCATATTCCGTTGAAACATCGTGTTTCTATTTGGGCATTTACCATTACTAAATAAACGATGCAACATGCAAGAAGATCTTAAAATAATAATAACAATCATAAACATACATAGCTTCGTCTTTCTCCTTATTTTTATATAATAAATGTAACGCATACAACGGCGTAATTCTTGAATGAAATGTACATATGTACGTTTTATTACTATTATTATTATTATTATTATTATTATTATTATTATTATTATTATTATTATTAAGCACTCCTTGAACATATGGAAACATTCTATTTTCAGGCAAACTAAAATGTATCAAGTTGGCGTTTTGTTTTCTCCATGTCACTTTTTGTTATTGTTACATCTTTATGTATTTAGACATCTATATCATGATTTGCAAAACTTAAAACTCAGTTTTGTATCGAAAATACGTAATATCTTCTTCCTTATAATAACAATAGCAACAACAACAAAAATATTTCAATATATATATAAGGTGAACCACGTGTAAATGCAAGATAGTGTATAATAATCATGATATTAATGATAAAAAAAGGTCTATGATCATTTACAAGAGAACGGATGTGGCGAAACGCAACTAGCTGATCTAAATAGAAATGTTTTGAGAATCTAAACAAAAGAACAAAAAAAAAGGGGTAAAGTGTAATACACTTTTGATCACAACAAAATGTCTATATAAACCCTTCAATATTGGAAACCATTTCGAACTTTATAACCAACATCTATCTTTTTTTTTTCTTGTAATAGCCAAGAGAAAAAAAAAAACCTTAACAAAGCGACTTATTCATACTCAATTATCTTTTTACGATTCTTTTACGACCCTTTCTTTCTTAAATACTATTCTTCATACCTCCCTTTTAACGAAAAAAAAAACTCTTTAACGAACCTATACCTTTTCTAAAAAAACAGAAAAAACTTTACGAACTCCTTTAAAAAAAACACCATTCTCATTTACTTTCATATCACCTCTTCCCTTTTATTAAGTCACTTTTATCTATTCAAAAATCAAAATGTCTATCAACGCTGGTATTAACGGGTAATCTATCTTAAATACAAATGATAAAGCTAATACAAACATTTCTAACATTTTTTATTTGTTCATCAACATTAGTTTCGGTCGCATTGGCCGTATTGTCTTGCGTGCTTCTCTTAAGAACCCTAACGTAAAGGTCGTAGCTATTAACGATCCTTTTATTGAACTTGATTATATGGTAACTACTAGAGTTATACATGTACTTTATGTGTTTACTTAAATTTCAAAATCAAATTTAGGTATATATGTTTAAGTATGACTCTACTCACGGCCGGTTTGATGGCCAAGTGGAGGTCAGGAACGGAAAACTAGTAGTAGATGGCCACGAAATTTCGGTTTATTCTGAGCGTGATCCTGCCAAAATCCCTTGGGGTGAAAATGGCGCTGATTATGTTATTGAATCGACTGGTGTGTTTACTACAAAAGATGCCGCTTCTGCTCATCTTGCGGGCGGGGCGAAAAAGGTTATCATTTCAGCCCCATCTGCGGATGCCCCTATGTTTGTCGTTGGTGTAAACCAAGACTCTTATACTCCGGATCTGACGGTGATTTCGAATGCTTCTTGTACAACAAACTGTCTTGCTCCTCTTGCCAAAGTCATTAATGATAATTTTGGTATTCTGGAGGGCCTTATGACGACTGTCCATGCCACTACGGCGACGCAAAAGACGGTGGATGGTCCCTCAAACAAGGACTGGAGAGGTGGTCGAGGTGCAGGTGCAAACATTATCCCGTCGTCTACTGGCGCAGCTAAAGGTAAATAATGAATATTCCCCCTTTTTTTTTCGTATTGTTTGTTTTCGTGCATTTCTAACATATAAACAGCTGTCGGAAAGGTAATTCCTAGTCTTAATGGCAAACTCACCGGAATGGCTTTTAGAGTTCCTACACCTGACGTTTCTGTTGTTGATTTGACTGTTAGATTGGAAAAGGTAATCATCATACTTGGTTTTTTTTTCTTTCTGTTATCGTTTTGACATGTTGATTTCTTTTTTTTTCTTCTAGCCTGCGTCCTATGATGAAATTAAAGCAACTCTTAAGGCTGCTTCCGAAGGTCCTTTGAAAGGAATCCTTGGTTATACTGAGGATGAAGTGGTTTCAACTGATTTCGTAGGTGAAACTTGTAGCTCAGTTTTTGATGCAAAAGCTGGTATCCAACTTTCTCCTACATTCGTCAAGCTTGTCAGGTACACATTTATATTTCATGTAGCAGTGAAACAATACTAATTTTTTTTTTTTTCAAAAAAAATAGTTGGTATGATAACGAATTCGGCTATTCTACTAGAGTTGTCGACTTGTTAGAGTACGTTGCGAAAGCTGACGGTGCACTGTAATTTTATAATTCCTTCACTGTTCATTTTCTTGTATTTTTAATCTTTGAAGATATTCATTTCTTCCCCTTTTAAAAGCAAACCTTGAAAACCTACTCC
>VCJJ01000278.1:502-13899 GCA_024139415.1 Backusella tarrabulga | reverse complement strand
TATTTTTTTTTTTTTTTTTTTTTTTTTGTACTATTTTATACGAATCTCCTCTTCGGATATGTCAAAAAGGGTATATGTTTTGTTTTGTTTTCTTTTTTTTTCCTAATAAAAAAAAGAGATAGAAGACCAAGAGGACAATACTCCATAATCGACTTCCATGACAATGAATACATTCTATCCATCGCAAAGCAAAATAATTTTTTATTAAAAAACGCAGTGTTTCCTACTGCAGTAGCAAATAAAATTTTTAATCCAATTGGACGTTCAACTCAGGAAAACCTGTAAAATTTTGTAAAATTAGCATTTATAATTTGTTTTTACAAATTAGGAATGGTTCTTTCATTATTAAAAAAACTTCTTTTATATGTTTTCTTTAATACAATTGATCCGCTCATACTTCTTTCTACTCCCAATTTAAACAATAATTCATGCATTTCATCTTTATAGTATATTTAATTGTGTAGTAAATGGAATGGAAAAAAAGAAAAAAGAATTCTAGATTGTGTTTTTAACATGTCAAGTATCAAATGTTGTAACACAATCTTGTCCATTTAACATGTGTGTTACGCATAGCTTTGGAGATTCAAAAATATAAATAAAATATATATAACTGAATGAGGGACCTTCACGAACCCCGGTGAAGATGATTTTTATTAAATGGATTAAAAAAAATAAGGTTACAAATATAAAACTCATAAAAAGAGAGTTTCTCTTATATGAAATTAAAATATAAAGACGTAGATATTAAGGGTAATTGCTATACATTTCTCTAAGAAAGAGGGGCGGGGAGGGTCTTTTTAAAGCAACAAGGCAACGACACCAGCAACACCAGCGGCACCAGCGAAACCGGCCTTGAGGTTGTTACCAGCGGAAGAAGCAGATTCAGTGACGTTCTTGGAACCGCTGGCAGAGACAGCGGCAGATCCAGAAGCGGCAGCAGATCCAGAAGCAGCAGCGGTGGCACCGGAAGCGGCGGCAGAGCTAGAGGCAGTCATGTTGGAACCGGCAGGGGCGCCTATGATGGTGAAGTAGGGAGAGTAAGTAGGCATGCCATTGTTGCCAGTGAAAATAAGAGAGTCTATTTAATGGAAGGAGTTAAAATAAAAGGTGTTGCTACAAAGGCAAATCTAACTCTAATAACTTACAAGAAGTATCGGTAGGAATGTTAGAGGGAACGTTCCAGGTCCAGGTGGGTGGGTTAACGGGGAGAGCGGAACCGGCAACGTTGGCAAGGATCAACTGTAAGTTTTGGGATCCACCAGATCTCAAGTCAACATTGTTGATGGTAGTGGCAGCGGCATCAGTGACGGTCCTAAACATTTCAATTCAAAGACGTTAATTACTGTCGTTTTGTGCTTATGTTTTTGTATTTTATTACCAAGTAACAATCAAAGGTTGACCAGCAGTAACAACTTGCTATTAAGAAAGAAATTGTTAGTTTGATTGAGGAATTATAAGTATTTTCTGTTGTTAATTTTGTTTTCTTACACCAAAGGCGGGGACGTTGATGGCAACACCAGCATCTTTGGTAACGGTGGTGGTAGTCTGAGCGAGGACAGCAGCAACAGCGGAGGAGAAAATGGCAAGGACAGAGAACTTCATTTTTATTGTGTGTTGTTAAAGTAAAGAGATGAAAGAGAGTAAAAAGATTCAATTTTCATCAAGAAACTCGTATTTTTATATAGAACAGTCAAAAATGGTGTAACAACGCCGTGCACAAGCAATTGTATTTATAGACTCTCCAATTATATTGGATAGAATTCCTTATGGTTCCAATCACGTTGTAAATACCCAACTTCTCAAGCTCCGATTTTAACTCGCCATCTCCTTCACCATAATAAACCACACTTGAATAATGATAAGCATTTGCTTTTTTACTTATGGTTCATGCTATTACAAATAAAATGACTTCTCAAGAGCAAGCATATAAGTTTAAGATGGTTTCAAAGTACCATTGAGTTATAATAGAGAAGCACTTTCACCATTGGCTATATTTTGTTTATGTTTTGTTTTGTTTTTTGCCATGTTTGATCCATTGGATTTTTATTTCTCATTAAGTCTTGATTATTGTTATGCTGTCGCACAAAGCAAAGGACTTGTCTTTTTTCCACGTGTTATACGGTTATATATCAATTTACATCCCGTTTCTCGAAAACTTGGAAAATTATTTGAGATCTTTGGCTTACACTAAAACCAATTTATATATGACGATAATAATAAAAGAAAAAGAAAAGAAAGAAAAAGGGGGATGCAAGCCACCAGTTGTGTTTTTTTTCTTCCTTGTTTTTTTTTTCTCTTACGATGAAAACCTATCGGAGTGATCCCTTCAGGGATAAAAAAGAATAGCAAAAACCCTTAGATTCAAACAAAATTTTTCCAAAAGTATCGATTTGTCATCTCATCAGCAGAATCAAATAAATCAAATTGATAAAAATAACATATAAATAAAACTTTAATTTTAAACATTTGTCCAGAACCGATACAAGAGACAATGTAAAAGAAATTTCGCGTACCGTTAGTGCTATTTTTTTTTATGATTTCCCCCTGAAAGACTTGGGGTGAAAATTCCTAATACAAGACTCACTGGAATGCAATACTACACTTGCCAGAAATAAAGAAACAGATTCATGAAAGAAGAAAGAACACTGGTATATGGTATTGTTTTTCATCTAAAAAAATAACTGGTTTTCACAAACCTGATTAAAATAGAGCGCATAAATAAACAATGAGAAAGGAATATGCAATTTTTTTTTTCGATTTTGATTTTAGAATTTCAATACAGATATACGAATAATACGCTTGGAATGCCTCATCGTAGCGAACGCTTCTGAGGATGGCTACTTTACAGTCTATCTTCGAGAAAAATATATTAAATATCAAAAAAAAAATATTCCTTCCCCTTACATTTGACTAGTTTTTTCATAAGTTCGTTTTCTCTTTCCCTTTTATAACTCTGTTTCTTTTTTTGTTTTCCATTCTCTCATTTTTTTTATTTTTTTTTTGCGCGGGCTTATGAAAAATATTCTTCAACATGAATTCTAACTCAAGGCAGTAAGTATATTGAATAAAAAAGTAAAGACGAAAAAAACGGTTGAACAGAAGACTAATCTCTTTCTACCAAATAGAAAAAAACCTAGTCATTTTAAAGGTATTTTTCTTTTCCTAATCATTTAATTTTTTTTTCCTTGAAGGCGAGAATTAGTTCTTGTATTAAGACATTAAATTTAGAATCCATTCCAATACCTATACAGCCGTATATACCCAATGACCTATCGACAGACACCATTTACAATGAACTCCATAATAGTGAATCAATGCAAACAGTGATTAATGATGTGGATGCAAATTCAGACGTCATGTTGTATCCAAATTGGGCTGCAACCAACGTTCCAGTATCTTTCCTTGAGATTAACTGCATATTCACTGACTATGAAAAGAAATATGGATTCCAGAGAGACAGTGTGCGCAACATGTATGACCATTTGATGACCATGCTCAACTCTCGCTCAGCACGTATGTCACCTCGACTTGCACTTTGGACATTGCACGCCGATTACATAGGAGGGGAGAATGCCAATTACAGAAAATGGTATTTTGCAGCTCAGCTCGATTTAGACGACAGACATACACCTAACAGTGCTACTGAGCTATTGCTGGAGGAAGCGAAGCGAGAATGGAGAGAAAATATGGAGGGGCTGTCAAATTATGCGCGAGCAGAGCATTTGGCTCTCTACTTGTTGATTTGGGGAGAGGCATCTACTTTACGATATACACCAGAATTGCTTTGTTTTATTTATTACACCGCAGAAGGATACAAGGAAAACCCAGTCAGAGGTACATGCACGAGCTTTTTGGATTCTATCATTTCACCTCTGTATAACTACATCCGCGACCAGTCCTATCAATTAATAGGAGGTCACTATATCAGACGTGAAAAGGACCATAATGCAATTGTGGGATATGACGATATTAACCAACTATTCTGGGACCGGCGCACCATCGCAAATCTCAAACTAAAAGAAAATGGTCTTTATTTGAAAGATATACCCAAAGAATACCGCTATCTCGAACTTAAAAATGTGGACTGGAATAGTGCTTTTTCAAAAACATTTTATGAGTCTCGTTCCTGGCTTCATCTGATCACAAACTTTTCACGCATATGGATCATTCATGCTACTTCTTTCTGGTACTACATGGCAGCCATTGCTGATTTTCTATACTCACATACGGACAAGCATGGTGAAAAAGTGGTTAACCTACCAGCAAAGCTATCCATTATTGGGTTGGGCGGTTTAGTTTCGGTTACTTTAATGATAATTGCTACAGCGACTGAATTCAAGCACCTAAAGTTTGACTTGACCAAATTACGCATGCTCACGTTCCGGCTTTTGATGCTTTTTCTTATCGGGTTATGTCATGTCGCCATCTCATTCTATATTCTGAGATACAACCAAACTGGTAAGCTCTCCCTTATCCTGGCATCTTGTCAATTAGGTGTAGGTGCGATTATCTCCATCGCCATAGCAATTATGTCTCCATCAAGTCTTTTCCACAGAAGAAAGTCAAGTCGACATTTGACTTGTAAGACATTCACTGCGAATTTTTCTTCAATGGCTCCCGGTGATCGCTTTTTATCTATTTTACTTTGGATCTGTATCTTTAGCTGTAAATTTTTAGAGACATACTTTTTTTTGGCCCTCTCATTCCACGATGCACTGGTCACGACTGCTTCAATGAACCTTAGAAATTGCAGTATCGACCCCTGGCTTGGACGATGGCTATGTGGTATTGTACCAGTCATGACAACAGTACTGATGCTGTCTGTAGAGTTTGTGTTGTTCTTTTTGGATACTTATCTTTGGTATGTTATTTGGAGCACCATTTTTTCTGTATCACAGTCTATGAAAATGGGTATATCGGTGATGACCTCTTGGCGGACTTTATTTGCTAAAGTTCCCCGTAATATGTTTACAAAAATAACTGCCACCAAGGACTTTGTGTCTGTTCATCTGCGTCGTACAGCATGCTCACAAATGTGGAACGCTATTGTCATCTCGATGTACAAGGACCATTTTATCTCACTCAATAATCTACAATCACTCCTTTATCAAGTACAAGCGACTGAAGATGACCAGGGCAACATGGTACGCGAGCTGCAGGTACCTTCCATTTTCGACATAAATTCATCAGATAAAATGCAGGAGTACTTTCCCAGTTATTCTGAAGCGGAAAGACGGTTATCATTTTTTGCACAAAGTCTGTCTACCCAATTACCAGGTCCCTGTTCAGTTGGCAACATGCCTACCTTTACCGTTTTTACACCACATTACTCTGAAAAGATCATTTTATCTTTGAGAGAAATTATCCGTGAAGAAGACTCGACTACTCGCTTGACGCTACTTGAATACATGAAGAAGCTTCATCCTACAGAATGGGATAATTTTGTTACGGATACTAAATATATTTCAGGGGAAGATGACATGGTGATTAAATCGTCAGAAAAGGATGATTTGCCATTTTATTGTATTGGGTTTAAATCTTCGGCGCCTGAACACACTCTAAGAACACGATTGTGGGCCTCCTTACGGGCACAGACACTTTACAGAACAGTTAACGGATTTATGAATTATGCAAGAGCCCTTAAGGTACTATATCGTATCGAGCATCCTGACTTTGCCAAGCAGCAGCAGAACGAGAAACCAGGAAAGGCTGTGGACAATCCAGATCATGATAATGAAGAACTATTGGATAGCATCACACACCAAAAGTTCAGATATTTGGTGGCTATGCAAAGATATGCGAAATTTAATGATGAGGAACTTGCCAATTGTGAATACCTTTTGCGAGAACATCCGAATTTGCAGATTGCATATATCGATGATGAACCTACAGATGAAGAAGGAGAATTGCCTACGTATTACTCTGTATTAATTGATGGTCATTGTGAGCTCCTCAAAAATGGCAGACGAGCTCCTAAATACCGAGTCCAATTGCCTGGTAATCCTATTCTTGGTGATGGAAAATCAGACAACCAAAATCATGCTCTTATTTTTTATCGTGGTGAATATCTTCAATTGGTGGATGCCAATCAAGACAACTACATGGAGGAATGTATCAAGATACGAAGTATATTTGGTGAATTTGAACAAGAACCAAAAACAAAAACGGAAGAGACTGTTTATACTTTGTACTCAAATACAAACAAAATCCCTTCACCAGTTGCTATTGTTGGTGCTCGTGAATACATCTTTTCTGAAAATGTTGGTATGCTTGGTGATGTCGCAGCTGGTAAAGAGCAGACGTTTGGTACGCTTACGCAACGCATTATGGCAAAGGTGGGCGGTCGCTTGCACTACGGTCACCCTGATTTTTTAAATGCTGTTTTTATGACAACAAGAGGTGGCGTGAGTAAAGCTCAACGTGGTCTCCATCTAAATGAGGATATCTATGCGGGTATGAATGCACTACTGAGAGGTGGACGTATCAAGCACACGGAATATCTTCAATGTGGAAAGGGTCGTGACCTTGGCTTCTGCTCTATTTTAAATTTCACAACAAAGATTGGTGGTGGCATGGGTGAACAATTGCTCTCTCGGGAATATTATTATTTAGGAACCCAACTCCCACTGGATCGATTCTTGACATTTTACTACGCTCATCCAGGCTTTCATGTGAACAACATCATGATTATGTTTGCGGTGCAGTTATTTTTATTTTGCATGACATTGGTTGGTACGATGGCCGCTTCTCTACCGCTTTGTAAAGAGGATAACTGTTTCAACTTTCGACCTGTCAGCGACTGGTTATATAGATGTATTCTCTCTATTTTTATTGTATTTTTTATTTCATTTTTACCATTGTTTTTACAGGAATTGACAGAAAAAGGAACAAAGAGAAGTGTTGGGAGACTTGTTAAGCAACTGATATCATTTTCAGCTTTGTTTGAAGTGTTTGTCACTCAAATTTATGCAAATGCCGTAATATCAAATCTCAGCTTTGGTGGCGCTCGTTACATTGCAACAGGAAGAGGTTTTGCTACATCTCGAATTCCATTTTCGGTTCTATATTCCAGATTTGCTAATCAAAGCATCTACTTTGGTGCTCGTACCATGTTTATTCTACTTTTTGTCAGCTTGGCTCTATGGATACCTCATTTGATCTACTTTTGGATTACAGTTTCTGCTTTAGTAATATCTCCCTTTGTGTTCAATCCACATCAATTTGTGTTGACCAACTTTATCTATGATTATCGTGAATTTTTGGGTTGGCTTAGTCGTGGAAATTCTACTCGTCATTATGAGCACTCGTGGATTTCTTTTTGTCGTCACACCAGAACCCAAGTAACAGGAAATAAGAAGAAGGCGAGACAAAAATCTACTTTGAATGATAACAGACCAGTCGCAGTTGTACCTCGTGCCCCATTATCCAACATGTTGTATTCAGAGATAGCCATGCCGTTTATCCAATGTCTTTTATTTGTTGCATGCTATGTATTTTATAAAAGTCGCGAGGAAGTAGACCGATATGGTGCCTTGAAGACTCAAGTTAATACATCCGTAGGCCCTTGGGGCGCTTTAGGTCGCATTTTGTTGATTGTCACAGGACCCATCATCTGGAACTCTGTCATGCTTGTATTTGTTCAACTATTCTCGGTCTTACTTTCATGTTTAAAACGAACAGGTTTCTATATGTCTTTACTGGCACATGGGCTAGCGATCATTGGATTTGTTGTGTTCTATGAAGTCTTTTGGGTGCTGGAGAAATTCCAAATCAAGTCAAGTGTATTAGGATTGCTTTCGATCTTCTCGCTCCAGCGATTTGTATTCAAGGCATTTGTGGCTATATTTATGACTCGTGAATTACACCATGATGCTACCAATAGAGCTTGGTGGTCTGGAAAGTGGATCAAGAGCAAAGTAAGTAACTATTAGTAGTATTCATTATCTCTCGTCTAAACCTATTTAATTCTAACATCATTTTTGTTTTATTTTAGGTCGGACACTTAGGTATATATTTTCATAAACAAGTTTTTTTTTAAAAAAAAGGGAAATTTTCTGACTAAATTTTTTTTTTTAATAATATTTTTAGCTGCCAGAGAATACATTTGCAAGATAGTTGAGATGACAGTATTCACCAATGATTTTATCATGGGACACCTTATCCTCTTTCTCTTGTTTCCATTCACCCTCATACCATCTGTAGATAAATTGCATTCGCTCATTCTATTCTGGATACGACCTTCTAAGCAGATCAGACCTTCCGTACTTACTACAAAAGAGCGTAAACAACGACGTAGAATAGCACTTGTCTATGGTTCTCTTTTTATTATTATTTTGTGTTGGTTCGTTTCTCTCATCATTTTACCTCCTCGTCTCATTTTCATGCTACCCATCAAATATCAAAATTTTGTCAAGATCTTATAAAATGTAAAATGAAAAGAAAATAATAATAATAATATATATATATATAAATCATTGCTATCAATCATCATTCAATAAATGTGCACTTCAGTTACGGTTTCATTTTCTATATTTATTTTTTTTAACAAACAATTATTATTATTATTATTATTATTAGAAACTTAATTAAAACAGGATATTTGCAACATTTTTTTTTCCTTGATAAAATATGTTATCGATTGTTTGTTTAATAATTGTTTAAGACGCTAGAGGTTCAAATTGGTAAACACTTGTAGTTGTTTATAATGATCTCATATGATTCATATAAAAATTACTTTAAATAAATGTCAAAAGATGCAAAAAATCACAGCTCATGAATTTAGTTAGATCGATCGTTTTGAAATCAATTAATAGACATATATGTCTCGAATAGTCCTTGTTTAAAAAAGGCTTTTATAGAACAATATTAATAACTTTTTATAATTATGGGGTAAGTGTCTATTAATATAAGTCAATTGTGGTTGAGAACTACTATGAAACAAGACAGAATCATGTGTCTTTCAATATTTTTTTTAATTTTTCCAAAGGGAATAAAAAGGGCCCTGTAAAAAATGTTCGTTTTTCTTTATTCCGTACATTTCTTACAGAAAAAAAAAAGAGAGAATTTATGCTTCTTATTACTTCAGCGGACGAATACCTTGGATATTGCATAACTGCCCACTTGTCCAACCAAGAATCCTTGCGTAAGAGTATCCGTGTCTTATGTACCAAAAAAGAGCGATGCATTGGATTCACTCGAGAAGGTATCGACGTCAGGGAAGTGGTTTCTAGTCATCCTCATCAAGTCTCACACGCCATGCGCAATATCGACTTGATGATTCTCACTCTCCCACTCAATGAAAACCGCGTAGAGGAGTGCTTTCGTCTATGTGATGTCGCTGTTCGGTCTGGTGTAAAGTCTATCTTATTTCTATCTACAATTGGAGCATCTTGTGCAGACTATAGTACTTTTTCTGATTATCAAAAGGTAGAAAACAAAATTCACGAATTGAATATTCCATGGTCCATCTTAAGGTAGTATAAACACATCATATCTGACATTTTAAAAGCTTAAAGTAATCGATTTCTCCCATTTTAGATTGGATTGGATCCAGCAGTATTTTCATTTGTGGGCCACCCAAATCGAAGAAATTCGGTCTGTTAACCTTCCTTTTCAAACTGATGTTGAATTCTGCCCTATCGACATCACCGATATTTGTAACGTTATCCAAAAGATGGTAATTGAGGAGAAAACTGGCTCGTCACTTTTTGAAATATGTGGTGACTACTCAGGTCAAATCTTTACATTGACTGGCCCCGAGGCTACCAATGGAGAGAAAATCATTCAAATGTTATCAGATGCTACACAATTCCGTCAGTTAAAATATCAGCATACCCGCCTGATGGACGTTCGTTACTATCTTGAAAGCTTAAGTCAAAACATCTCGTTCTATTCTCGTATCAAGAAGGAAGACTCTCAAAGATATCACGATGAACTTGACGAATTGGAATACAGAACCAAAGCATATGTAGCACCTAATAGTAAAGTATAAAAAACCACTTGGTTAAAATACCATTATTAACTCTCTTTTAAAAATAGGTTTCCAAATTCAAGAGTTTATTGATTATTTTGATTGGGTCATGAAGACATCAAGCAGTATACCAGTTGATCATGTCAAAATAATCACTAGCATTGATACAAGATCATTACAAGATTTCTTCAATGAAAATGCGAATAGTTTTAAGCCCAGAGTTTAAATATGCACACACACATTATCTCAATTACTACCCTCTTTAATTTGATTTGGTTTTAGTCTATTTTAATAAACATCTGATATCTCCACCATTTTTGTATTTTTTTTTCCTTTCCTCCTCCACTTTATTATTTTTTTTTTCGTCTTCTATATTTACTGTAAAATATGAATCCACCAAAAAAGTCTTGGTTTCATATAAAAAACTGGGCATATATACTTGTAGTTGCCTACGTCCTTTATATTTTAAGTAAGTTTAACATCATTAAGAGATATCATATCGTTGTGTTTCCTCGATTATCCAACACTTTTTTTTTTTGGTTTCAAGATGTAGCGATTCCATTATTAGGTGTATTTCGTACTATAGAAAACATTGGTGGAGAAAAATGTCATAAATTGATAGGTAATAAATAATAACAAAGAGCAATAAAGGCCATCATGTATTTTGTGATATATAAAAATACCCTATTTTATTCGATTAATAGGCCCAGGGGACTTTAAAAACTGCGAAGATTTTGCTTTTTCCGACGAAATTGGGGTTCTTTACTTTAGCTGCGATCCTATAAGAAACAAATTTAATAAAGTGATGGGAATAAACACTATGAAACAAGGTGAAATAGATATTAGTGGTGGCATGTGGAGAGTTAAATACACAGAGGTATGTATCCATATTTTATATCAGTAGAGTTTACGCACAAGCGCGTATCTATGTACTACATGCATCTGTGTTCCGCCCATTTATTAATAAAACTGCGTAGGACCCTCCTGTCTTTGAAAAGCTACACGTCGTCGAAGATAAAACAAACATAACTGCAGACTTCCACCCGTTAGGCTTGGCTATTGATATTCATCCTCGTACTGGTGAACAGACCTTGATAATAGCAAACCTGCCTCATAATAGAGATTCCATCATTGAGCTATTTGGTATTAAAGGCACAGAACTTGTTCATAAAAAAACTATAAAGAGTCCGCTGCTATATGCGCCCAATTCTATTCACATTTTAGCTGATGGAAGGTTTAGATCCGATGATGGTACCCCCTCATTCTTCTTTTCGAACGACCACTATTTCTCGAATGATAACTACATTTTCTCGGCTATTTTGAAAAAAATCGAAAACTTTAGCTTCCTTTTGAGTAACGTCCGATTCTATAATGCAAAAACAGACAAGGTAGAAAAATCAGTGAATGGTCTTGCATTTGCCAATGGTGTATCTGGAACCGACAATATGCTTTTCATTGCCGAGACGTACAAGCGTAGCGTTAAAAAATACAATATCGTACCCGTCATGACACCAAACCCTCATGTGCGTCTGGACTTTGTAGAAGAGAAAAAATTTGACATGGGAGTGGATAACATTCATTACAGCTCGGAAAGGAACAAACTTGTGGTGGCTGGACATCCACAAGTAGTTCAGTTATTGAAGTTTGTTCGTGGGAGATTAAACAGAGGGTCAGCATTGCCTCCATCTCAAATAGATTCTTGGGACTTGAGTGATAAAAAAGCAGATACCTTGTTCAGAGATGACGGCTCCTTCTTTGGTACTTCTTCCACCGGCTCTATTGACTCCAATAATAAACTGATCATCTCCGGCCTTTACGAAAAAGGGTTATTGGTGTGTGATCAATGATAATAACAATAACAATAATAAACAAGCAAAATAAATAAACAAATAAAAAAAAATCACCCAAATAAACAAATAAATAGTACATACACATGAAATTAAACCATAAGATAGTTGTAACGTTTTATTTATACACTTTCCGACATTTGGCTTAATAAAAGAAAAAAAATCAATCATTTACACTAGAATCAATAAAAGAACAGCAACATGTTAGTCTTTATATTTACGGCTGCTTACATTCAGAGTGTTGGAACTTACTGGCATATTTTCTAGTCCAATCTCTTGCGGTAGCTTCATAGCGTGAGCGATCAGTCTTGTAAATATGGGCCAATTCAGGCACAAGAGGATCTAATCATTACAAAGTTAGCTAAATAGACCAAATAAAGCAATACAATCAACTTACCATCAGGGTTAGGATCAGTGAGAAGGGAACAGACAGAAAGGAGAACTAAACAAAACGACATCACGTGAGTAAAAACAGCCTGCCTAGAACAAATTAAGTTTACCTTTTGAGATTGTGAGAGCAGGAGACCACTGGTCTTTCAAAATATCCAAACAGATGCTGCCATTGCTGTTAATATTGGGGTGATAAATCTTGGTGGTGAAATTAATCTATAACACAGATTACAGCATCAGCGGCTATTATAAAATAACAAACGTAAAAATGCCTTACCTTTGGGGGCTTGAAAGGGTAGTCAGTGGGGAAGTGAATCGACAAGAAGAAAACACCACCTTGATAAGGGCTATCCTCCTGTCAAAAGCGAATACAAACAATACACACTCTATTTAGCATTCGCCTTTGCCACCATTTTAATTATTCCTGTTGTGTTACTTACTGGGCCCATAATAGTAGCTTGCCAGTGGAACAAATCGTCCCCAATAGGTCCGGCAGAGCAGGAAGAAGGTGGGTCGCGTTCGAGATCTTTAAGTTCCTATATTTTTCAAGTCTCATTAAGTACATCATCTTGTTTTAAAACAAAAAATATTTTTTATTTTTATTCTTTATTTATTATTATAACTAAATGACAATGCTATTCTATCCATTGTTTTTTACTTTAATAAAGAAAAAGTAGTCAGCCTGTTTACCTTGTTGATTCTTTTTAAAGCCATTGTGATTTCTGATCTTGATTGTCGAAAAAAAATTTGTGAAAAAAAAGGAAAAGAAACTGTAGGCAAAAAAACTTAATGAATATTGAATTTTCGGACTCCAAAACAGGTTTCCTGGTGTTGCAGTCACTTTTGGCTGAGTACACGTGATGGCTGTTTTCGCCCAGCCCAGCCCAGCCAGCCAGCCATGGTAACAGCCGCTGTGGGTTGAAATATATCATGTACACCTCATAAAATTCAGTATTCTGCAAGATCACTCTGATAAAACAAAGGGAATCATACTTGAAAATCATCTAGTCCTAGGACATTTGATATACTGTCTTTTTCAAAAAAATGAGAAAAAATTACAAATTAATGAGAAAAGATTTTCAAATTGCTGAGAAGCATTTTCAAATTATTGAGAAAAGGTTGATGAGAAAAAAAGGGGGGCTAAGAGAGGTGAAGAAATTGGTATTAACTCAAGGCATGATACTAAAATA
>VCJJ01000261.1:0-11918 GCA_024139415.1 Backusella tarrabulga | reverse complement strand
TTTTATTCAATTGTCGAATATCTGACTTGAAATAAAATAACTACGACTTTTTTTTTCCTATTGTAAATAAAATAAACTAAAGAACAAAAACTTGGAGGACATTGGAAAGAGTCCAGTGACATTACCAATGTAATCGATTGTAATTGCTACCTCTTCGATATTGGTAGACACCACAGCCTTTCTTTGGGCAAACAATTTGGTACTTTCTGCTGCATGTGTTCTGAGTGCGAATTAAAAAAATCGTGTATTTTCGGATGCGGCTAAAAAAAAAGAGATGATGTCAAGTAGTAGTACCACAAAGAAGTTGCTTGATTCAATTCATGCAATTTTATCGCCCTATATATAACACTTTGTTTTGTTTTGTTTATATATATAAGTAATGGGCAATTGAGTGGAGTGATCCATCAACATCATCATTAGTAGTATCGCCATACCTTGATTAAGCATATGCTAACATGAGTTGGTTGTATTGTATCATGAAATATGACGTTTTAAACATATCAAAGAGACCCGACAGATCAAACTCAGCGAAAATAAAATAGAGAATGTTTAACCACTGATTGGCAATAAGCTATTTTGTTATCAAAAAAAGAAAAACCCTCTCCTTTTGCATGTAGAAAAACTCCGGCCAAAATATTAAAAAAAAATATTTTTTCTTTTCTTTACTTTTCATTCTTTTTTACTATTAAATATGTCCAAGCCCAACCCTTTAGAATTATACACTATCCGCGAAGCTACCGAAGAGGACGCCCCTCAGATCCTTGAGATCTACAATGAGCGTATTTTGAACTCCACCTGTTTGTTTATGTATGATGCCGTGCCTTTGGAAAACAGGGTCAACTGGTTTCGTGATAGTAAGGCCAAGGGCTATCCTGTTATTGTTGCTGCAGAAAAGGAGACAAATAAAGCCATTGCTTATGCCAGTTATGGTAGTTTTAGACCACATACAGCTTATGTATTGTAAGTGTTGATAATAGTAGAAAAAGGGGGACTTTGTTGACTTTTTGTCATTGTAGATCTACTGAAATCTCAGTTTATATTAATCTTGCTCATCATCGCCGAGGCCTCGGTGCTGTCATGCTTGAGGAAATGTTGCGTATTGGTAAAGAAATGAAGCTCCGTAGTATTATTGGTAAGTTAGATATAGAAAATAGTGATACTTTGGAGAACTAAGCAGTGTGTGGGTAATATAGCAAGTATCACTTCTGAGAACACACCTTCTATCCTTCTTTTTGAAAAGTACGGCTTCAAGTACAGCGGCAAGTTTAGCGATGTTGGATATAAGTTTGGAAGATACCTTGATGTGACATTCTTAGAGTACATCACTGGTGAAGAGGCAACTATCACTGATGGTATCCCCTCTTTTGATCCCTTCCCCTGGGGAAACTACGTTTTTGGTGGGGCCAAATAGAGTGTTTTGTTTTGTTTTATTTTATTTTATTTTATTTTGTTTTGTTTAGTTTTAGTTTTTTTTTCTTTTTTTGAAACTCACTTATTGAGTCATAACCATTCATTAAAGAAGGAAAGAAAGAAAGAAAGAAAGAGAGGTATAATTGGTGTAAATCATTTGTTACTAGTGTCATTACGAAGATAATATGGATATTATGAGGGCATGCTTAAATTTGTTTGAGTGAGTTTGGTCATATTTACTTATATATTAACAATTAAAAAGAGTGATATTTGTGGCTTGACTATATAAAATATAGTAAAAATATACAAAAAGGCCTATTAAATATCAGTTTATGGAGGCATAAATGGCAAGAGCAGAAATATCGATTTCCATTTCAATATCAAAAGGTACCAAATAGCTTGATTATTAATATTTGGCCTGATTTCAGCATGATTTTGTGGCGTTTGACTGCTTTTACTTGTGCTTGGTAATCGCACTCAGCTATTTTTTATTCAAAAGTAAGAATTTTAAGCTTGTTTCCTTTAACTCACTCTTTTACTGAACATACACTATGCCACCAAAGAAGAAGCAAACAAGTTCTCTCGGAAGAGCAGTCATTAAATCTCGTTTCCAAGGTCAAAAGGCCATTGCACTTGATGAAGGCAAACTTGTACGGATCGAAAAAGAAAGAGATTCGATCTTGAAACTTATTTTATATTTTTTCTTTTAGCATACCACCGAAATTGACAACGAACCCAAGTGGGTCAAGATGCAAAGTATCACTCAAGAAAACGATTTGGATGCCTTCTTGAGCACAGCTGAACTTGCTGACACCGACTTTACTGCAGGTAAAAAAAGAAAAAGAAAAAGATAAGCAGTGGATAAACTGACAAAGGAATATAGAGAGATTGAATGTAAAGGTGATACAAAACGACTACCAGAATCCATTTTTGACTTCCGAGAAGGAAGAACAGGATCGAATCGAAAAGCAAGAGGCCAACATGGACCGACTCTCTGTCCCTCGCCGTCCTCACTGGGAGAAGTCAATGACGGCTGAGCAAGTCCAGCGCAACGAACGCGAGAGTTTTTTGAACTGGCGTCGTGACATGGCCATGCTCGAAGATGAGGAAGGATTGCTGTTGACACCCTTTGAAAAGAACCTCGAGGTTTGGCGTCAGTTGTGGCGTGTGATTGAACGCTCGCAGTTGGTTGTGCAGATTGTCGATGCCCGTAACCCGCTCTTGTTTAGAAGTGCCGATCTCGAGAAATACGTCAAGGAAGTGGATGCCAACAAGAGCAATTTGTTGTTGATCAATAAAGCCGATTTCTTGACACAGGAACAGAGAAGAATCTGGGCGGATTATTTTGATAAACAAGGCATTAAATATACTTTCTTCTCGGCTGCGCTTGCTGCAAAGTCAAAGCAAGAGGAGGACGAGGCAAAGGAACGTGCCGAGTTGGAGGCGTCCATGAAGATTCAACATGTCACTGAGGATGAGGATGAGGATGAGGATGAGGATGAGGATGAGGATGAGGATGAGGATGAGGATGAGGAAGAGGAAGAGGATGATGACGAGGAAGGTGAAGAGAACAAGGAGACAACTGAAGAAAAGGAAGAGGCTATTGCAGAATCATTATCCAAGGTATCTCTTGATAAAAACAATGAAGAGAAGGAGGAGGAAGATGATCGTACTCGTATTCGTACAACCACCAACTTGTTGGATTTGTTGATTGAGCATACACCAGTTGTAAAGGGTAAGAAAGAAGAGGTAATGATCAAGAATTTAGACGCTAAAGTATAAATAGGTGAAAATGGTGAAGAGATAAAGATCAGCATTGGTCTCG
The DNA here is from genome assembly GCA_024139415.1 of Backusella tarrabulga. Taxonomy (NCBI): domain Eukaryota; kingdom Fungi; phylum Mucoromycota; class Mucoromycetes; order Mucorales; family Backusellaceae; genus Backusella; species Backusella tarrabulga. Next base: position 8,683 of record VCJJ01000261.1, on the reverse strand, counting down.
TTGGTTACCCCAACGTCGGTAAATCCAGTACCATCAATGCCCTTGTTGGCGAGAAGCGTGTCTCCGTCTCCTCCACACCCGGTAAAACCAAGCACTTCCAAACCATCCACTTGACGCCCTCGATTGTTCTCTGCGATTGTCCCGGTTTGGTGTTCCCCACCTTCTCAACCACAAAGGCAGACCAGGTCTGTAACGGTGTGTTGCCCATTGATCAACTGCGCGAGCACTCGGGTCCTTGTACATTGGTTGCCAAACGTATCCCCCAGGGTGTACTTGAGGCCACCTACGGTATCCGTATTCGCACAGTGCCTATTGAGGATGGAGGCACTGGTATACCCACCAGCTCTGAGTTTTGTTCTACATATGCCATTGCAAGAGGTTACTTCCGTTCTAGCCAAGGTAATCCGGATGAGGCACGTGCCGCAAGATATATTTTAAAGGATTATGTGAATGTAAGTCTTGTTTTATTGAGATGAAAGGTAAATTTTGTTAATAAAATGGGGGTAGGGTAAATTGCTGTTCTGTCATCCACCTACACATATCGATGCAAACGAATTCAACAGAGAAAACCACGCGATGGCACTCAAGGTGTTTAAAAAGTTGGCACCCACCACACGTGTTCCCGCCAGCGCCCTCAACTACGTCGCACCCGTCACGGATGGTGCACCCACCGGCTCAAAGACGGCCGCAGTTGACAAGGCCTTCTTCGAACGACAGTTATCCACACCCAAAATCAGCGGCCGAGCATCTGCCAATGCGCTACAGGGCGGTAGAGTCACCTTATATCCCCATCAACGTAGATTGGCAGACGACGGCACACCTTTACCGATGAACCGAAAGGAAAAACAGGCCATGTTGGCCGAGATGGGCATGTCAAAGAAACACAAGAAGGGAAAGAAGGTCAAGTCGAGAAGTGGTGCTGGTTATGATTATATGTAATTTGTTGTATATTTGTTTTTTTTTCAACGATAAAGGACGCACTTTTTTTATGCACATTTGAAACACCGGCATGTTACTATTTTGTTTTTGTTTTTTTTTGTTCATATATTTCTACAATCTATTTTCTTCCATCGTTATTTAGCATTTGTATTATTTTATGAAATAGTTGATAGAAGAGCTTCTTTTTATTTTAGAAAAAAAGGAGAGTGTTTTCTTGTTATTAGCTTTTTATTACTTTATTATTAATAAAAAAATATATAAACAAATAATAAACATAAACGGTATTTCCTAAAATGATGGAGTGATTTTTTATTTTAGATTGATTTTTATTTTTTTATATAAAATTATCTCTTCTCTTTTTCTTTCTCTTCTTTTCAATTCAGTAACATGACTTTGGTGAGTTAAGCATATTTTTATTATTTTTCAAAACATTTTTAAATAATAGTTTTCACTCCGTGTTTTATATTATTAATTTTTAAAAAACTTTTTTTTTTAGTTATCAGACTGGAAAGACCAGGATGAAGTAAGTTTTGAATGCAATAAAGAAGGCAACTTGATATCAATTTTTTTTTGTTAAAACACATGACATAAAAGGCGATAGAAATCGCAAAAGACCAACACGAAGAACCTGAATGGAAGGCTGTGGGAAGTCCATCCAGAAGAGGAAGTTTATCGGTTCGCGTTGACGATCCTAAAGAAAACAGCAATGATAAAAAGTGGGGTTCGTTTGGTGGATTCCAATGGGAAGGAGCATCGATCTTTGACGAGAAACCAAATCCAGTGCTGTCGGTCCCCATGTTACCAAGTGTGCCCTTGGAACCAACATACAAACAGAAACGTAGCTTTTCATTTTCAATGGGACAGAGCTCTTCCTTTTTCCCATATGAAAACCTCAACGCATTATCGACTACTGTTGAGGAGGAGGAGGAACCACAGGGGTTCATGTTTGATGATGCTGCTTATTTACGTGCACGATCGCAGTCCACCAATGCTGTTTTTGGTATGACGCCCAACCCTTATTGGTCAAACAAGTCTGGTGGTCATACAGATAGGCGTTCCTCTCTTATTTCATTCTTACCAGATCCTCCATCATTTGTCTCTCAAAGACGTATGTCTCAACCTGTAAACGACTATTCGTTTCCCGAATTTCCCAATGGAGCCTCATCAAAGTATGTTGTACAAACAATAACGAGCATTTTATGTTTTTTTGCAGGAATCTTTTTCTCATGTTTTTCTCATACTTATCCCCCTTTTTTTGTTTACTTCTCAAGTCCACTTTTAGGTCGAATGCCCTCTGTCCCATTACCCGAAAGATTGGAAGGCTTAAATGTTTCAAAATCAACACCCAAAAGAGTTGGTCCTGATGAAGCGATAGAAAGTACCGGTAAAGGACTCTTGCTTCAAAAACTGCCACCTCACGCCCCCCTCTATTGTGTTGAATTCAAAGCAGGTCGTACTGATTTCTATTATGTGTCAGATCCATTGCCCCAGCTTCGTCTCGACGATTTGGTGATTGTGGAAGCAGACCGTGGGAAAGATTTGGGCAAAATCACTAGTGGCATTCTGACAATAGACCAAGTTCTCTTACAACTTCAACTGCATCAGCATCAGCAGCAGCAGCAGCAGCAGCAGACGGAAGAAGATGACACAGAAATTAAAAAGTCTTCTGAATTCTACGTTAAACGTATCTACAGACCAGCAGGATCCAGCGATGTTAATTTATTACAAACAAAAGACCAGGATGAACAACGTGCGTTGTCGGTCTGTCTACAAAAAATAAAAGCGAGAAAGTTATCAATGGAAGTAGTTGATGCAGAATATCAATGGTAAAAAAAAAAAAAAGTGTGTTTTTGTTTTATTAATTTTTTTTTATTAGGGATAGACGTAAGCTTACATTTTATTTTAACGCTGAAAAGCGAATCGACTTTCGAGAATTAGTACGAGAGTTGTTCAAAATATACAAGACTCGTATTTGGATGTAAGCATCTTTCTTATTTTATACATTAAATATGTTTATATGCTTATGTCTATTTTTAGGTGTGCTGTAAATACTTCAAATCGTAAACAAGCTTAAGTCCCCCCAACTCTCTTTCATATATATATATATATATATATAGGTTTTTCTTTCTTTCTTGATGTACAAAGTTGAAAAAAAAGAAAAAAAACAGTAGATTTATAAACATCATTGCATATTTTCTTATATAAAATCAATAAATCACAAATTGTGAACTTTTTTCGTCTCTTTCATATACCATTTGATAGTCGTTTTATTGTCATCCGAATTTAATCAGAGTTCCCTTTTGAAGCTGACGAAAGGATAAAAGAAAAACGAAGAGGGCGGACAGGAGATTCATGATGAAAAAAAAAAGAGCAACACTATGTTGATTGATTGGGGGGATGTACTTAACGAAAAGTGACACTCTACCGACATATTATGCTTCCGCTCATTACCGCAAAAGAGTAACTGGATAAACTCGCAAAAATGGTGAAGAGGACCAACGTATATGTGTAATGGATTAGTTGTACTCCATTGAAATGTACTCAACTATTGTAATACGATAGTGTTCTAATTTGTTAGCATTTACTAATACTCCAATTGGCAGTGTGTTATCTACTAAATCAAGAGTAGCCTCAAGCTGGATCATAGATGATTGGCCTTGGTTATATAGTGTATGGAAAGACAATCTTTTGTTTCTTGTACAGTAGCTTGACAGCGTGTTTTGACAATATGTGGTTAAAATAACACATACCCGTCCCTCCTTTAGACGCTAAGTGCTATCAATTAATTCAAAACATGACAGCTTCGACTGTTGTAGCTTTCTTGACAAATAAATATTTGCGTGAGGTACAGTTTAAAAGAGAATATGAGAGTTGATTTTCTCGGCCTATTATTTATTCACTTTGATTTGATACAATATTTTACAATTTCATTTTAGACCCATTAAGCTGGCGATCCAGGTTTAATCAAGAGTATTTGAATGGGCTTGGGATTGGATTTTGAAAAGTATTTCGGAGACGTGGCGTTTCTTTGGGAAGCCAGGTCACTACGGTGTCTCATCCTTTTTAACAAAATACACAACAATTTATTTGCCTCAGTCTTTGGCTCCTATATGCCCACTTTGTTGCGCCGAAAACGAAAGACTCTTTCCATCGGTTATCCTTATAAGCATTGTATTCTCGCGTGCATTAGCGTTTGTCCTTCAGCTCAATAGCACAGCTTTGTTCACTCTGGCTTCTAAAATTCTACAGTCCATTTGAGGGGCCCACTGGCTCCATATTCTTGACAACGTACCTTTCCGACCAGATGTGATACTCCAGCATACATAAAAATAACTGAAAGACATAACTTGTAACTTTTTCCCAACCTCACTTCTCTCTCAATATCTACCTCTACAGCATGTGACTGTTACAGTAAACAGTATTTATTTTGGATATATGCTTCTATCCTTATGGATATTTCTTTCCAATAAATATCTACAATGCTCTAATACTGAAAGCATTCCCGGCTTTACAAGATAATAACCTCAAACGCTTCTTAACAGTTCTATATACTACTCACTGGAAAATCTAGCTGTCATACTGGGAAATGGAAATTTCTCATACACCATTTCAACCAGACAAAATAATTTCATCTACCATAACAACAATACTCCGAATACTAGAATACTCACCTCTACTCGACGAAAATTAATTGATCATATCCTGCCTTTGGTTCTTATTTCTGTCTCTATATTTACCATAACTCCTAGATACTGCCATGTATCCCCTTTTCCTGATTTACATATACTGACAATCCAGGTCTCACCTCTTTATAATGTGTGACTTTTTATTATTTTTATTAATAAAATAAATATACAAAAAAAAAAAATATATATATATATATATTTATTTTGGATATCGTTACATACACCTCACTTTTCACGACAAATTCAATTAGAGTGACGTCAATGTAATATCTAAGCCTAAATTTGCTTATATGATTGTGGTTTTATCATTCGTTGTGTTGGTACTATACGCTCTTTTTTTTTTACCTCAAATGATAATAACGATAAACTAGGATGCTGTCAATCTCATATTTTAAGCTTCAAATGATCATAATACTGGGTAATTACTTTCTATAAAATGAGCATACTTCCTATAGAGCATGTTGTTGCCATTTACAAAAGAGGTAACTGTTCATTAATAATAAGGAGAGAACGATGGTTTCATTGTTATTTATCAAAGGAAAGATCATGTGGCTCAATTTGATTGTGTAAAGTAAATAATAAAATACAGAGAAAATTGTTTTTATTTATCTCTCTTTTTCTTTCCCTTTCTTTCCGTCAAAATGATACCAATTATTTCAAAATATGGTAAGTTATCTTTGGTAATACACACTCATGGTTATACTTAGTTTTATTCTTAATTATTATCAATAGTCAACCATCATTCTTCATGGTGCAGTTCCTTTATTTGTGACAACAATGAAAATGGCTTCATGAATGGAAATCAACAAGACATCACTCTATCCGAACTCATGTCACTTTGGCACTTTGCAAAAGGTAAGAACAATATCATGTCCATGTTGTATCTTTATTTTTGTTTGAACGACGTCACTCAAATTTAATTTGTCGTGAAAAGTGTAATGCGTGTAACGATATCCTAAAAAAAAACGACTTCTTCCTCTTCGTGTCAAAATAAACCACCAGTTTAGGCTGATCCTCTTCTTCCTTTTCGTCTGTCTTTTTCTATTTACTTTATATATCAAAAAGTCTCAAGCATGTTAATCCCCTTACTCCAAGTGCGACACTATCAGCATTAACAAAGATGGAAACAAGAGACGCATGTGTAAAACTTGCGCAGACAAAAATGAACATGATGAAAGTATGCTATTAATCAAATTGATATATCATGTTTTATTATTTTGGTGACGACACACTTTATTCATGCGTACACAATAAAAATGATCATCGTGGCAGTGTCATTTAAATCAAATTGGTGTATCATGTTTTATCATCTTCACCTTATGGATGCGTGCACAATCAAAATGGACATGCTGAGAGTGTCGACCTGCAAGATTTAGACTCACTAAATACAACAATAAAAGGACAGACAGCACCACACACCTCTTGATATACAATAGCGAGCTTCAGAAGTTAGCAGAAGACTTAGAATTGACACCAGGTGAACCATCAAAAACAATGGAGCTTGAATTGGGTTTCCCTACTGAATCTACTGCCAACTTGAATTACTGCGAAACATGCGATGATCTGAAAAAAACCATTGAAGTTCAAGACATTAGGGATGCTGTGTCCAACTCTAATGTTTCCAAACTATTGCGAAATATTGGCCCGTACGTCGAAGTCGATAAAGAGGTCTTAGAGCTACTCAACACTGACTTCCGTATCCATCCTAAGATGCTTCCTCTGGTCCCGAAGCTTTTCACTGGTGCGTTGATTTATGGCGACTCAATCCTCCTTGCCATCATGACTGAGGTTTACTCCAGACACGCCAGTATTGATATGCACTTGGAAATAGTTACTGACTCAGTCCCATCATCTGCATCGTACTACAAGAATCGCCTATTATGTGCAATCTTAACTACTGCTGATGGAAGAGGCCTAATGAAGAAATTGATCATTGGCTCTAAAACAGCCAATCTCTTGGTAACTTGCTCTGCTTATATTATGCAAAACGATACGATTCATATTGGTCCCCAAGTCAACATTAACCCAGATACGTCTACCAAGAAAAACACTCGCCTGTTCCTACGATCTGAGGAAGTTGATGATTTTAAGGCAGCCTTTGAGCAGGCATGTTCCTACAAATTTCAAAGCGTCTCTTGCATCCGTCAATTTTCAAGTTCATTCGACCATGTTTCAACCTACAAACCATACAGAGCAACACTGAATGATTTTGACGACGTTAGATTCATGCTTTCCACAGTGTTCACTCTTTGTGACACTTCAAATAACGGTGGATACGGCTGTAACAACAAGTCGTGTTCCAAGATTGGATCTCTTCTATTACAAAAGGTAGCTATTGCACTGAATACGAAACGAAATTTGGATAAAGAAAGTTTGGAATTTTTTTTTAGTATTTACGATTTAGCAAACAAAAAAGAGGAAGCAGAGTCCTAGAAGATTCTGGATTCGATTGTAGAAGATATTAAGGAGGTATACACAAATAACAACAGCCAGGGCATTGATGTAAACGAGTTAATCACTCAGATTAACTTTAGCAAACTAGCTAATACAGTTGGTGGTTCTCTCAGCATAGCCAATGAGAAGATTGGAAAGGATGTCGCAACTCAATTTCACTGCTTGATATGCTTAATATTATTAGCAAAAATTTAATAGTGTTGTAAAACTACGTCATCGTCAGATTTGATTATTTATCTGATTAAAAGGACTGAGTAAAATTGATTTAATAAAATTGAAATATCAGGAACGTATCACTTTTACTTTCAAAAATGAGTAATAAAGCATTTGATTTTCTGAAGACTACATTCACTTCTATCACGCAGCCTGCTTTTTCAGATAATCCTCGTAGCATCGACACGATTACTGTTGAAAGAAGAAACTTTCATAGGTTTATTGAGGAGCAAGAACAAAAGTTTATGTGTAGTTTTATTGACAGAACTACCCAAAAGAGCAGCCGCAAGGAAAAGAACAATGAGTACCTTTCAGCAAATACAGTAACTGCACCACTGAGAGAAAACAACGGAAGCGGTGGGCGGCCTTCCCCTTTATTCACTGCAGTAAGAGTTTTAAGAAAATAAACAAGTGCTGTTTTATGTTAATAGCTTAAAAGAAATATGTTTGTTCGAGAGGGATCAAAAGAAGCGCAGCCAATTCAATTTTTTGTAACTGCACTGCGAAAATCGAAGCACATGTAGATCCATTTCCAATCAATAAAGGTATGATCACAGTAGCATTCAACTGGAAGCATGTTGGTCATACTCCAGGTAGTCTTGGCGATATCCGTAGTGGACCATCCCAAGGTATTGTCAGTGAGGCAATTCAGGAACAAGTGGACAACAGCTTGGCTTGTTTTAATATCAAGAATATGATCGAGAGTCTCAAACTTTGGGAGAAGAAGATCATCGAGAACGAGGTATGCCGTGGTTTCTTCTTTTCTCGTAACTTGGATACCTTTGAAGTTAGGATGTACATGGATATCAGCCATCCAAGATTATGGCAGATAATTCGAATACAGAGATATCTGCTATCAATAAGGCATATAACATACCGGATGATGCTAATGAAAATGACGATTCAATTGTTTACAGCAATACAGTAAAATTTTTGATCAGTCATTGGCATTTGTTCAAGGCATGGAAAAAGGCCATCCTTTCAAAGGTGGTATCATTAAACCCGAAAATGACCAGAATGGCAGAAAAAAAGCAGATGCGTGATAAAGCACTTGAGATCTTGTGTTGTTATTCATATCAGTTATAATTATGTTATAGATAAAAATTACCAAATAAATCTGCATCGTCTTATGGTCTTAAGGATAATATGCATATCTCAGGGATATATTTACAGTATATAGTATGTTTTTTATTATCATGGATTAATGTGTACAATATGCAGAAAGGAGCGGGGAATATCGGTATTATTAGTATTTACATGCTATATGGTGATGAAGCAGAAGAAGAAGAAGAAGCGCTGAAGTCAACACCCCAAATGCGAGTAGTGAAATCATCGGAGCAACTTGCAAACTATAAGTATAAAGCATGAGCAATCAAATATCAATATACATA
>VCJJ01000260.1:0-16256 GCA_024139415.1 Backusella tarrabulga | reverse complement strand
AAAAAAAAAAAAAGAGAATAGAATATGGAAATAAAAGAGATTATAGTGGCATCAAAGAATAACAATATTGTAAATGATAGTGATGATGGTTAAAAAAAAAGTTTCAATGAATCCTACCCCTGGACACTTCCATCATTTTTCCCTTTTCCTAATTCATCCAACTCCAATCCTAACCATAGGCCTTTTGCTTTAAATTTAGTCTCTCCACAAAAACGCACAGTACCAGCGAGGGATAGGCTTGGTATATTGACTCGTTGGCCAAGTCTAAAATTGCCGCCTCCGCCACCATTACTATCAGTGCTTTCACTGTAGTTTGGTGTTTTCAATGCTAATGACTTTAATGATGATTTTGCCACGGTGTTTCCTCCTTCATCCATTGAAGAGAATCGCTTTAAAATTTTTGATGTTGCCATTGGCGTAACAGTGGCTCTACTAAGTAGTGTTCTTTTATAAAGTTTTGCACTTTTTGTGACATCATTATCATCGTATCCATGTTGTTCCAATTGTTCCAGATGGTGAGCAGAGTGTGATTTAGAAAGTCTTGAGGATTTCGATCTCGCCATTGATTTGCTTGGCTTGATGGTAGGCTCATCATAACTGTACGACTGATTTGATGCCAGACATAACGAGCGACGTGCTATTTTGCTATTGTTTTTTCGTTCGTTATCGTTCATTTTTGGGTTATTTATATTTATGTATTTATAAGTTGATGTTTTGTTTTTTGGTTTATGTATTTTATATATTTAAAATCTAAAAAAAGAAAAAGAAAGGAAAAGAAAAGAAGAATAAGGGTTTTAATAATATATGGAATACTGCTCTCAGTTCTTTTGATTGTTTCGAAAAAGTAAAATTTAAAATAGCAAAAAAGTTAAAGAGTTTTTTTTTATTGCAAGGTGGATAAAATAAAATAAAAATAGGGAAAAAGGAGCAAAATGCATTCGTCTAAATGCAACAGTCTGCATGGAGAATAATGTAATTCTCCTGATAGATGATGATAAAGAGAGAAAAAAGCACTTTTTAAAAAATATAAACCAAAAAATAGCACAACAAGTAGTATGGGTTTGGCGCCACATGGTATTATATGTAAGATGTTATAAAGTAACCACATCAATTGAATTGATCCATTTCTTCAAAAATATTACACTGAGCTAATAAACTGGATAATCTTGTTTTCGTGTATGGTTCTATATATAAATGTAAAATGGAAACAGTTTTATATATTGCTTGCATCGAAATAATGTTCTAATGAATTGTTGACTTTATTATATTGCGCTATTTTAAATTAACAATGCATTTGGATTTCTAAAAGATCAACCTGTTACTACTTTACAAACTATATAAAAACACAGCTATAACATTGCTTTAAAAAACATGCATTGTATATATATATATATTTGTATCGATATATTGATCTACTCCTTAAGCCTATATATATTATGGCTAAACAAGTTATTTATTGTTGTTTTGTTGTCAGTGTTGAAAACAGAATGGTATATTCATAGAAAAAAATGGCAAGGATCAGGAAATTATAGACATTATAGAAAACAAACTATTTACTTGTTTCTATTAATACTCTATCGACAACGTGATGACTATTGTTTATATTATTAACCGCATCAGCCATTAATATAAATTAGATGGTTCAAATGGATGATATATTTATATACCGCTGATAATTCATACAAAAACCAAGTTAAGGAGTGGAAAAGGGAGGAATAAAAAAAAAGTAGATTGATTAAATGGATTTGACAAGTCCCTTTTACTCTTCTGATGATGATATGCTGAAAAGTTCAGCCTTTGATGCACATGACACATGTCATTTAAAAAAACATACTTTTTCATTTAGAACCCAGAAGTCTGTATTTTGCTACTTTAAGAGTTTTCTGATATTTTGGTCCCACCTATTTTTTGATCTCTTTCATTTTACGATGGATTGGAAATGACGCCTTATATGTCTAATGCTTTACTTAATTCGCTTATTTAAAAAAAAAGACGGCAATGATAAATAAATATAAAAGAAAAGAAGGAAGAACCCAGAGTGAACCTTGTTATTTTCTGCGTTAATTAAATGACGATATAATTCTCAAGGGCGTTCATACACACGGTCAGCAAGCGTGGGAATTTTATGTTGAAATGTAAGCACTAATATTATAACCTTCTCAAAAGCCTTGTTCACACATACACTCACGCTTTATAGATTAGCCATCATTAATTTTACTCATTTGTTCCCGGACTTGAGGATCATATCCATTAAACTGGCCCGCTCCTATTTTCCAATCTATCCAAGCCAGCAAAACACGCGATAGAGTACCTCAAAAAAAAGGAATATAGAGCTTGAAAGAAAGAGAACACGAAAACGACCATTAGTAAACTTTCATGTGATGACTAAAGCAAATAAATCCAAGTTCCGTCCTTTTAGATAAACCCCACATTTTTCTTTCTTTTTTCCTCTTTTTTTCTTTTTCTTTTCACAATCAACTTTTATAAACACAATGTTCAGATCTCTTGTCAGCCCCGCTATTATTAGACCTTTGACCGCCAACAAGGCTGCCGCTATCAGACCTTTCAGCACCGCTTTTGCTCAAAGACGTAAGTAGCTGAGAAAAAGGGAAGATAGGGAAACGTTGACTTATCAATTTTTTATATACGCGTAGAGGCTGTTTCTAACGTGTCTGATGGAAAGTCCTATGAACACATCATTGTTGAGACTAAGGGTAAGGTTGGTTTGATCACCTTGAACCGTCCCAAGGCCTTGAATGCCTTGTGCAGTGATCTCTTTGTTGAAGTCAACGAGGCTCTCCGTAACTTCGATGGAGATGACAACATTGGTGCTATGGTTATCACTGGTTCCAAGAAGGCTTTCGCTGGTAAAGTGTTTTTTTTAATAAAAAAAAAGAGAATGACATTGGGTTCATCTCTGATTATATATCTATATAGCCGGTGCTGATATCAAGGAAATGAAGGATAATACCTTTGTTGATACTTACAAAACCAATTTCTTGGGTCACTGGGCCGAGATGACTCAGATTAAGAAACCTATTCTCGGTGCCGTCAACGGTTATGCTGTAAGATATACATTTTTCGCGTATTATAAAAAAAAATGCTGAGTTTATATTTATTTTAGCTTGGTGGTGGTTGTGAATTAGCCATGATGTGTGATGTAAGTATTAATTGCTCTAAAAAAGGATAAGGTTTCATAAGAAAAAATGACTCATGATTTTCCTCAAAAAAGATCATCTACGCTGGTGAGAAGGCCGTCTTTGGCCAGCCTGAAATCAAATTGGGTGTTATACCTGGTGCTGGTGGTACCCAACGCCTTGTTAAGGCTGTTGGTAAGTCAAAGGCCATGGAAATGGTCTTGACTGGTAGTGTCAATTTGAATGCTCAGGAAGCCCTCAACTTGGGTTTGGTCAGCAAGGTTGTTCCTATCGATGACTTGGTTGACGAGACTGTCAAGACTGCCTCCATCATTGCCAACATGAGTCAGCCTTCCGTCCAAATGGGCAAGGAAGCCATTAACCAATGTAAGTCTCCTATTTTATAATGATAAGCTTTGAGCTAACATTGTTCTTTATAGCTTTCGAAGTTCCTCTTTCTGCTGGTTTACGTTGGGAACGTATTCTCTTCCAATCTTTGTTCGGCACCGTAAGTTGATGGTTTATTCCAATTGAAAAAAACTGGAAAATATACTGATACATGTTCTATAGGCTGACCAAAAGGAAGGTATGAATGCTTTCGCTGAAAAGAGAGCTGCTACTTTCACCAACAAGTAAATACCAAACCAAATACGTATAACATAAAACTATGACATTTTGAAAATAAATAAAAATGACTTTTGTAAAAACAATATAATTAAAAGTATATATTCTTGGTTTATTTATAACAATGTTTTTTTAAGAATTAATATATGAATGGTGAAATGAGATTTTAAAGAAGTGTAGAGTTAGTACTTTTTTTTAGACAGTTGTTTCAGAAGCGGTACCAGAGTCGGTGGCAGAGGCTTCAGTAGAATCAGTGGCAGAGGCTGCAACAGAATCGGTAGCACTGGCAGAGGAACTGTCAGTAGCAGTGGAGGCATCCCCGGTTGCTGATGCAGAGGGTTCAAGACTAGCAAAAGGATCGAATTCACTAGTATCACCAGTGGGCTCAGTGGCATTTAAGACACGATCAATGATGTGCAAGACACCGTTATCAATTAAAATATTAGCGTCAGTAATAGTAGCAGAGTTGTTCACTATAAAGAAAGGTTTTAGGAGACATCGATTTTTTTTAAAAAAACTACACTTACACATAAACTTGCAATTCTCAGCAGAGATGGGCATTTCATATCCATTTGCAGTGGTAATGGTAGTTAAATTATAAGCAGTAGTGCTGTTGCTACTGCTGCTTCTAGAAGAATTGCTGCTGCCGGTGGTGACGTTTCCAAAAGCAATGGCTGATGCATTAGTACCTTCAGTGAAATTGGTGGTGTAGTAAACACCCTTGATAACATGGTTTCTGACCAATTCTTCAACTTCAGAGCTATTCATCTGGTCAATCTTGGCTTTTCTAACAGCATTGTTGTTGGGAAGGAAAATGGTAAACTATGAAAATAAAGAAATTAGTTAATATACATAATATATGCTTTATCTATAAGTAAAGTGAAAAGAGAATAGAATCAACTTACGTTGCTTCCGCTGTCAATAAGATCACTGATATTCTGGTGAGCGACGAGATACTTGTAGATGGTAGAGACATCACCTTCGTCCTTCAAAGCCTTGCTAGGAGGAGGGGGAGGAGTGAGAACTATTTTATGAAAAAAAATGGATAAATTGATTTGTTAAATTTGATTGCTGTAGAATGTAAGTATATATACCTTCATCAATGACGTTCAAGTTGCCGTTCGAAGCCATGATATCCTTCTTTTTAATGTCAGCATCGTCATCACCATTTCCTACTTCCCACTGGATGCTACGATTGTTCTTTTCATGCCATTGAGAATCGAAGAAAGTTCTGCAGTTCACATCAGTAGATACTATAAGTGGTGCGCTTCCATTGAGCTTATAAACGGTTTCATTGTTCAAACCGGTCTCAAAAATATTGACAGTTTGGTTCAATTCACTCAAGTTGAAGCTACCATTGACCACGTGATACTTGAGGATATCAGCGATAGTGACATTGTTAAATGTAGCATCAGCCTTTGGAAGAGCAGAAGTGTTGGTACCCTTTGAAGCCTGAGACTTGTAATCATTGAAGAAAGAATTAATGGCACCGTCATTGGGAACAAAGACAGTGTAGTTACCAGGGTTAGACAAGAGGTCAATGACAGGTTGATAACCGGGATCAGACTTGAGAAGAGAGTCAAACTTGGTGGTCTGGTAGCTCTTTGCGTTCTTCTGCAAAAGATCGTAAATACTGCTGCTATTATCTGAACCAGTAGTGGAGTTAGTTTGTTGAGCACTTGCCAATGCGGCAAGAGCGACGAATCCTAAAAGTTGAAGTTGCATTGTTGTTTGTATTCTGTATATGTATAGAAATAATAATGGAGTAAAAAAAACAACAAGAAAGAGAAAATTAAAGAAAGTTTTTTTTTTATGCAAGCTTTATATTTCGTAATCGATACTTTGTTTAACCATCGGTTTCACTCTCTTTAAAAACCTGAAAGATCTGTCTATATAAGAGACCGTATTTCCACATGTTTTATTCTCTGTGCATTTTACGATTTACTAAGTTTCGGTGGTTCGCAATTCTAAATAGAATTCTATCATTTTTAAGGACTTTTAGTTATTTTTATTTTTTGAATTTCACCTTGGTATCCAAATCGGACCAGGTCTAAAGTTTCACACATAAGCGAAGCAACGATATCTTGGCGCTATATTATGTAATTATGATCTCGATATTCTATTATCGATGAATCGTTTTTTAGTTTAAGACATAAAATGAATATGAAGTCGAAAATGATGTAAAAGTAGACAATAAACCAACTAGTATTTTACCATGTTCTTAAAAAAACAGCGATAATACAAGAACACAACATATACTATGGGTCAGATATAAAGATAAATGGTAAGTGTTTGAGTATCTAGTGAATTATAAAATGTCAATATAGGTTCCATCATCTTTTTTCTTTGTTTTCTTTCAATACTTTCTCTGTTTGGAAGATGATCGTCATCGCTTTTTGGCAAGATAAGCTATTTATCCAGATTTCTTTTACAGGAAAGAATTTATTCCCAAAATGTTCAATTTTGCAATCCAATACCCATTACTTTTTTTCATGCAAATATGATTACTATTATGGTTTATTAAAGTAAATCATCTCTTAAATGAATATAAAACAATAATTCTTTTAGTAATTGAAAAAAAAGGATGAAAAGACAACTTTGATTCCCACACAAAGCTGACTGACATTGTTAAAATAAGGGACCATTTCTGAAACCGGTTATTCATGTGCCTTTTTGACAAAGTCTTTTTTTTTTAGTGACCGGGAAATTACATGATTTGTAGTGAGCGAGATTTCGATGCACTCTTCAATGATTATTGGATTAGACAAGCCAATTGTAAGGGGAAGGAGTTTGGAACTATTTTGAATTTTAAAGTTGTCATGTTTCGAAATGCATTAATATAAAATATGTGAAAAAGGGAGTCCTAAATCTGCATGAGTTTACAAGGGTTTTTCAGTTGAAGAGATGGTTCATTAATGTCAAATAGTTATTTGTGCTTTTATCGAGTTGGCTTTCCAGTAAATTGCTTTATACGTGCTTTAATAATCAGATGCTTCTATGCTGCATATTTACTTTTGCCTTCTTTTGATGTTAAGAAGGAAGTACATTGATTAAGAAGGAAAAGGAGTTATGCATTTTCTAAAAGAACCTAATCAATAAGTTTTTTTCCTATGGTGAAGATGTAATCATTGTCGATCCACATGATATCATTGGGTGAAATCATTAATTAATCACAATGCTTTTTTTTTTCTTTTGACTTTAGCGAGTCAAGGATCATAGTATGAATAAGGTATTACATTAGAGAACACAAAAGAAAGGCATAAAACAAATTTGATGTGAGTATACAAAATGCAAAGACGTGTCAATTTATTTTCTTTATACCTTATCTTCTCAAGTATATATAAGAAGGAAAGTTCTTTCTAATGAACCTCCCAAGAATTAAGAAAAAAAGACATGAGTTTTTAAACTGCTGGCGGAGTTATGCTTAAAAAGAGGGAGAAGTCGAAAGGAAAGAAGAAAAAACAAGAAGAAATGAGTATATCGATATATCCCCGTTTGACACTGTATTAAAAATGATTCTAAAGAGTATTTCTTCTTTGTATAAAGCTCAGAAAATCACTCGTTTTTTCTGAAAACTATTATCAAGGCTTGGCTTTCATGACCTCATACTTAATTCATTCTGCCTTTACGAAACATCATTTTGGTTTGCATTTAAAGTATATAGAGGCAGCAATTTACGTTGTTTGGACTATTCTGTTATTAAATAGAAATTTTCTCTTGCGGATTTTGATCTTACTTGTGATGTTGCCTATTTAACCCATGAGGAAGATCGAGACTACCTTGCAATTCATTTTTATTTAGTTTGGTCTGGGTTGAACTGACAAAGTCAACATATTGGGAAGATTTCAAAACAAAAACGCCAACACTAGCACCAATACGATCATCTGATAATATTCTTCAAAGTATGTACCGATTTTTAAGAAAAAATCTCATGATTCTCGGGTATCCTAATCCCAAACTTTTCTAAATGACATATCAATTGGTCAACACCATACTAGACAATTGCACCTTGTAAGTACTAAACTGGATAAAATGCTACATTAACTTTTTGTTTTTATGCAAAATCGATAGAATTCAAGACAGAATAGCAAGATTTTCTCTTTGGCGTTATTTCATTCTTAATGTTCAAGACGTTACCGTTCCGAAAAAAAAGGCGCTGATTGATATCCAGGCACACGTACCACAATGATTTTTTAAAACCGATTATTTTCCGATCTGTAAATAATAATGTGAGTTTTTTGCGCTGATGCTTGCTGCTTTGTTTTAACAATCACTTGGTATTACCTTAACGAGCTAAAGAAGTATATATATTTATATTTCTTAGACATAAGTGTACTATACGTTCTTATTAGTATATACATCTTCTTTGGATTAACAGCTCTATAAGATTTGTGTGTGTGTGTGTATGTGTGTGTGTGTGTATGTGTGTGTGTGTATGTGTGTACGTGTGTGTGATTATCAAGCTGATTTTTTATAAGGTTTACCGATGAGTAAAGTTTAAATAGCCCAGCATATGATTTTATTTTTTAACATGTAAACATCACACACCGCTCTTTTAATCGATTATCGTACGCATATGAAAGTAAATGACGTCTATTAAATAATAAGCATTTGACATTTGTATCTTCTTTACGTAATTTTTTATTAATTTATTTATAAAAGTGATGGGGGAAGAAAAGGAGAATAAATGCATTTTTAGAGAAGAGCGAATATTTACATTTTTTTATTAAATTTGTTGGGGAATATTTTTTAAACTACTTCAGCAGCACGAGCCACACCTTCACTGTACCACACAATGATTCCCTTTCGTAATTCTTTACGCCAAAGTACGCCGCGGTACTGGAAGGTCCAGAAGCTCCAAAAGATAATCATCATCATGCCACCAGCGGTACTGATCAATAATAGTTTTAGAATATGATGGCACTGTAGTAAAAACCCAAATGTCAAACCATCTCTATTAGCTAGTGCCATATAAAGTAAACCCCAAAAACTGCCAGTACCGAGAAGACACCAGATACGAAATGAGAGTAACCGGAAACTGCCAAGTTCCCATAACCTTAGTGGCCGCCGTGTTGACAGATCTTCTGATATGTTTAGATCAAGACGGCTGACATATTCCCAGACGATAATGCCCCATGCATTCCGTCTTTCTAGCATCAGCAACCAAAAAAAGATGGTGCTGTAATCGTTATCAACAACAAGGCGTTGGGAGAATAAAAGGCCTGATAAAAGTCGGCCTGTCCAGTAGAGCCATGTGCCATAAATAACGCAATGCCGCTCGATCCCGAGCCATTCAAATTGATGTGCAGTGACATGTGTTAGATGAAATAGGATATGAAATATAATAAAAATGGGCGGGAATGTTTGATTACATGGTAATGGCTGATGATAAAGTGTATGAAGTGATAGTAAAACAATGATGGATGTAAGGGTATAAGTTAATTTTGAATAAGATATACGACTAAAAAAAGAATAATAATAAATAAATGAGCATATTCTTTGTTTTATCATTGATTGTATTACATTTTTTGTGTACTCTTAAATATGGGTATCTCATCTTTTTTCTGCTTTCCTTTTTGTTGCTGCTGCTCGTCGTCTAAAGGTTTCTCGTCAGTGTAATAACCTTCATCGCTGGCACAGGAATCGTATGAAGAAAAAGTTGATCTGTTGGTGTTACTTTGAGACAAGTCGTCGCAATCGCAAAATGAGTCACTTGAATCTACCATGACTTTTTGTTTATTTATAAAAACATAACTCGCTCTTTCTTTATTATTATTGTTCAACACTATTTTTATTATTTCTTATGTAAAAGACTAGAGAAAGAAAAATAAAGGAAGAAGAAAGGAAGGAAAAATTTCTTTTTAGATTTAAAACATAATAGTATTTACACGTGAAGAACCTGTTTTCATATACCTGGATTTGCACGTGAAAAATGAAGATATCAAAAAGATTTGGGAAGATAAAACAACAAGTCAATAAAAGTGTGTATTTGTTGTTATGAGACAATCATAAACATGATCTTCGATTATAAATTAAATCTAGGTATTATTATTGTCGTTATTGTTGTATTATCATTCCTTAATCAATATCTATAATTGTAAAAAGATTGGCATTGTTTTTAGTATTGATCTTCTTGATATCAAATCTTATTTTTCCTAAAAAGGAAATAAAAAGAGGAAGCCGTATATTTTAAACTCTCCCCAAGCTTATCTATTAAGCGAGTGAATAGAGCAATTAAATGAACGATGAGCATATGCACAACTTTCACAATGAGAAAGACTTTGTATATATGGGGCTTATCTTGTATGATCAGATCGACTTTTTTTATTAACATTCCTGACAGTTGATATTCATAAGCTTTTATTCATTCAAGGTCAGCCTTTTTCATATGAGCAACTTTCAAATCTCACATACTTTTAGACTAAATACGGAATCAGGACTCTGCTTGCTTTTAATTTAAACTTCTTACATAATGTAGACTAATCACCATCGTGATTTTCATACAGTATTCACTCATAAGTAATCTACTAACTAGTCAGATGGTTTTAGGTACCTGAGTACAACTGTTGTAAGATATTTTAATACTTGAAACTATTGCTTGATGATGTAAAGTAAAAAAAGAAAAAAAAACAGATTATTTTCGTATTATTATTCTCCCGCTTATTTGATTTGAAAATAGCAAATCAAAGTCAACTTTCAACTTCGGTTCTTGGTTAAAACAGGGTTGTATGAAATTCATGCTGAGCAATAACGTTTTCTCAGCTTTACTAATCATGGTATTATTGTTTTAAGCAGATTGAAAAGACAGAGAGAAACTACCTTGTTTTGTAATTGTGAAAAAAGGGATGCAAAGTGATAAGGTAGTATAGTTGTTTTGCATGACACATCTAAAATTATTCCATATTAGCAAAATTGTCTAATATTATCAATGTTTTGTGTCAAAAAGCAAAAGCTCATCTCATATTAGTAATGTTTGTGGTTTCCATATTTTTTTTTACCTCGATATGCTTATTCTTTATAATTTGTATTTATATAGTTAATATCATTCGATTTTCAGCATGTCTCTCATTTTTTTACGGAGTATTGCATTTTAAAAACAGTAAAGCAATTGTTGTTTTTTCACTTTGAAAAGTATTTTACTTGAGTGTTTAGATAATATTAATAGAATGAGTATATCTACTTTTTTACGAATTTAGACTTGATATATAAGTCAGTAGTAGATAGTTTTCATATGTCCTTTAAATCAACACCATCATAAAAAAAACCACACCAAATTATGGACTTACTACTTTTAGTTTATTGACATGCCACCAGAAAAAAATCTTAATTTTTTCCAAATTTCCAAAACGTAATTACTAAATCAGGTTTTAGTTGTAGCTATAAAAAAAGATGGAGAATTGTATCAACGCCAACACCAACACCAATGAATAGCCATAAAATCCTGCAATAAATAAAAGCACATAGTTTAGAATGCCATGGATGAATGAGACCAGTGAAATTGTCACTAGCAAGAGCTAATGGTAACTACAGTTGATAAAATGTTTGGTGAGTGTACTCACCAATGCTCGGCGAGCTGTTGAGCTATGCTCCCCAATTTTCTTTTTTTTTCATGCTAACAAGTATAAACTCAAAGAAATACTAGCATATCACCTAGTTACAATGAATGACTATGATACTCAATCAATTTTAAATGTAATAATATGCAAGAGTAGTATAGCATATTTCTTTGTTGTATATAATAGTTTATACCCTTTTCTTATCGTAAATAGGCATGGTAAGACTAGTAGCGGGTAAACTTGTGGCCAAGAGAACTAGTAGTAATTGGTTACTCTACTTTTTTGTCAATAACTCCCCTTTCATATTCGCCGATTTTATAGAATATAACATAAAAATAGAATGACGATATAAACATCAATTAGCGATATATTTGTTGTTCAAATAAGCTCAAGTAAAGAGGGCTTATCTATGAAAACCAAGGAGATTATTCTACAAAGTTTACTACGACTGTATAAGATTTATCAAGTTAATTCACTTTATACTATGGGTTAGTAACAAATGTATTTCAATTACAGATGAAAAAGAGTTCACAAGTTTTCCTTTTCTTATTCATTTAATTTAATAACAAGCCAAAAACTAACTACCATTTTCGCGTCATTTTCTTTTTTTATTCTCTACTCCTTTTTTTTTTTTACAAATAAAAAATAATGATATATGCTGCATCCAGTCACTGGAAGAAAATCCAACAACGGAGGTGTACTATATCATGCATGTTTAATGGCGAGAAATATTCACCCTTATCATCATGTGATTACCAATCCACACCGCCGCAATGTTGTTGAGAAACACTATTTTTGTGTAACAACAAACCCACGTTTTATGTGCATTTCATTCTTTTTTTTTCTTCTAGCACAAGTTTTACATTAGTGTAGGTTTTCTTTAAAAGAAAATAAAGGGAAAAAATGTGAAGGATATTACCAAATACTTCTTGACAGTAAACATGAAAGGAGAATATGAGACGAGAGTACCCGTAAAAAAAAGAAAAAAAAGATTAACGAGTGGCCCCCATCTTGGTCCTTGAAAAAAATGGCTACACAAATCTTGAGCAAGTGTCGAAAAAGATCCTCCAAACAACATTATTTTTTAAATCCAGTTTCCTTTATGCACATAGTACTGTACATTTGGGCGTACGTGGTAACCGGATTGTTTGTTTTCTTTTTTGATCAGATTGTCTTCATTTGTGGAAAAGAGAGCATGTTTTTTATATGAATTTGAAACATATACGAGTCAGTTTTCTTCATTGTTCCAACTTTAGAATAGCTCAATTGCAATCTAGACTTTACTAATCAGCTATTCATTCATATAAACGAAATGAACTGATTTTAATTATAATCTTAATATAAAAATAACAATACCAAGGCACTGCAAACACTCGATGCGGCATGTTCTAAAAGCGGGAATTATATTTGAAGGTAGTACCAAAGGAGGGGACCCATTTTTTTTTGAAAAATTGTTTTTTTTACTCGCCTCAAGCTGTCAGAAAAGAAAGGGATGGGTCCCAAATACCGCCACTATTTTATTAGTAAGAAAAGTGATACGAAAAAGTATTGCTTTTTGGAGACTTGGTCCGATGTGTTGAAAGTGTTAATAATGTTCATGCACTTCATTTAGCTTTAACCATACATAACATAAAAATCTTGGCTAATCCAATTAAATTTATAACTTTTTTTATTTCTTTTTACCAAATTCAATTAACAAGAATATTGGTAGATCAATAATATATTGTTAAAAGGGGCAGCATCACACCTGATGGTTCACCCGCACTCCGAACTATAATTTTGTAATACAACAAAATTTAAAGATGCGTTCGGTCCAGGTCTCTGTATAAGGCTAATATATATCTGGACAATATCATAGCTCTAGTTCCAGAACACTATAATGACTGGGCCCCCTTTTTTTAATCGAAGCAACATGAATATAAATACCAGGTATGTTTTTACATTTCTTTTCCTTTTTCTACATTCAATTCATCTTTTTTTCTAACGCAGGTCGTTTTTATAAAATTTCTTTGTATTATCATTTCATTGTAAACATACCCATTTCTCTGTAAACAACTTCATACCTATTTTATATTCACAATATGCAATTCTCTACCATTTTGATTTTGATTGCCTCTACTGCTCTCTTCACTACCTCTACCGCTGCTCCTCTTAAAACTCGTTCCTCCGGTCAGGCTACTTACTACGAGGTCGGCTTGGGCTCTTGTGGCGACACAAATACCAACGACGAAATGGTCGCTGCTTTGTCTTCTTCCATCATGAAAAAGAGTTACTGCAACAAAAAAATCACTCTCAAGAAAGGTAAAAAATCTGTAACCGTTAAAGTTGTGGACACTTGTCCAGGATGTGGAGCTGATGATGTTGGTAAGTCTTCAACCATTTTATAAGTGGAAACTTCATTATTGACCATTTTTTCTATATTAGATTTAAGTCCCGCTGCCTTCAAGAAACTCGCTTCTCTATCTGATGGTGTTGCTGACATCACTTGGTCACTTTAAATCATTCATAAAACTGCATTATTGTATACTAGCATGGTCATTGATTGGCCTATAAAATAAAATAGAAAAATAAATACACTCGAAATTGTAAAACTTATTTGCATTGACCCGTTGCATAAACAACCTCCGTATTAAACTCGATTCAGGATGACAGTTTGTCAGAATTGATTATATATATATACCAATTAAACAGAATAAACATTAATCTAGTCGACTCTTGTTTTTCTTATTATTGCTACTCTTTTATTATTTCATTATTTATTATTGTTATTTACTTTATACTTTATTTTATAAATATTACAATTCAGATAATACCTAGGTGAGTTTCTGGTAACTATTATTTATAGCTACATCTTTATCTTTGAAAAACTCGACGTTCAACTTGTCATGCTATTGATGTAAGGTAAACACTTTTTCTTACAAATTATGAGTTTGTTTTCTTCTGTTATTCCCGACACTGTTAACTATGAGGCGAGATGTTCAATACTTTGGTCAAACTTTATTTAATCTCCCTGTAGTTTAGTGATGCTCCCATCATTTTTTTATTTAACTTAACAAGTGTCTTTTTCTAAACTCTGTTTCTCTTCCAATGACTTGCTTCATTTTACTTTTTCAATTAGTTTCTCTAAACCACCAACACCTTCTTTTGCGCTGACCAATTAAGCAATTACCAGAGGGGTTTTTTTTACTTCCAGCGTGTTGAATAGTATATTAACGGCAGATTGGGGTTCGGAATTCATCACTTGTTGCTTTTGTAAATGCTCCTCTTTTCTTTTCCTTATTAATCGACAGTTTTCCTGTCATGGACGATGGCTTCAGATTGTTTTGTAACTGTCTCTCCAGGAATATAGGCTTTACCAACATCCAATCTGTTATATGCATTGATGACATTGACCGAGTAGTCGCCGACAAACCGTGCAACTTCATCGAATTGTTTACGAGGCATTCCATGGTTTTATTCCTGATGGTTATAGCATCAATCATATCGACCACGAGCCATCCAATAATCGTCTGGGTAACCTTGAAGAAATACTAAGGGACGTCAATCGTACGCTTGGAAGACCCGCTGAGTTTGGTCGCTCCACTATTGAATATGCTACTTTTGAAGTACAGTTGAACCCCGATATCGGAATACTTTTGGCGGTCTTTTTGTCATTGTCTTTTTGATGAAAAACACTGAGTTCTATAACAGGATGACTTTCTCAGGTAACCAGAATCCTTCATACCTATTGCAAAACGCCAATACCTTTAGGAAATTTTTCGGATGTTGAAAACCCTCCTGGGAAAGGCAGTGCAAACCCAAGAAAGCCCAACAGGAAAACCGGGAGGCATCATAAACAAGCGCAAAAATATGATGCATGTTATCTGGCTGCAGAAAGCATTGGCAGGACTGAACTATCATGGAAAGGAAAAAATCACGATCATCACCACAGCGGTAGCTTGGAAAGGCATCGGACGACGTTCTGTCGTGATCATTAAAGGAGTGGTAAGTCATATACTTTGTAAACATCATAAAACTTGACATGCCAATATTTATTAATAGGTAGAGAGATGAAACTGGAGTTAGTCATCTCTAATGATTTTTTATTGCTTTTATTATATCATTTTCTTTATTCATATTTCTATCGCATTTAATATTACAGTTCTGTATACATATTTTTTTATTGATATAAAATAAAAACAAAAATCAATTTATTAGCAATGTGAGTATTCAAGTATTGGAAGACCAGTCTCTGTTATTTCCGGGATATTGCATTTCAAATCACAGACTTTAGCCAATACGATTTTATAAATCTTTTGAACATTGATTGACTCGGCTGTCGAACAAAAAATGAGGGGCGCTTTCATTGCACGGGAGAATTTCCGCGACTAAAAAAAATACGATTGGACAAAATGTTCTTTTTTTAAAAAAAACAAAATAATATTACCTGTGTAGTGATCTCCTCTTGATCTTCAAAAGGGAGCTTGACGAATTCATCGTATTTAGTACCAACGAGAACAGGGAGAGCGTACTAGAACAGAAAAAAAAGTGAACAATTTAAAAAATGAATTAGTTTAAAGACTTTACCTTGTTTAGACCTCTTGCTTGTCTATACCATTCCTTGATGTTGTTTAATGTTGATTTGTTTGATAAATCAAACGTAAATAAAAGAGCAACCGTATCATTGCAAACTAGCGGCATCATGCTAACAAATTCTTTCTGACCTATATAATCATACAACGTTAATATGAATGTTATTTATAGCTCATTCTTGTTCAATTTTATATTGATTATATTAATTACCTCCTAAATCCCAAATACTAAATATAACATCTGTTTTTTGGATTGAAATCGTTTTCTCCATAAAGTTAACACCTACCAAAAACAGGAATAAATAAACAACCTTTGTGCTTTTTTTTAAAAAAAAAAAAGAAGCTATACGTCTCTGATTATCTTACCA